>LAPY01000374.1:177825-189184 GCA_000970635.1 Eragrostis tef | reverse complement strand
GAAGCTCGGAGACGGTGAACACGTGCAGGTTGGACCCCACCAGCGACACCGACAGGTCCTGGTCCGACGCCGTGCTCATCACCTCCGTCAGCGACAGCCGCTGCTGCAGCCCCGTCGCCGTCGCCGGCGACCTCGCCACGGGCTTCCGGTGGTGAGGGCCCGGACGGACCTTGCCGCCGCCGCCGCCCAGGCAGCCGCCGAAGACGAGCCGCCACATCGAACGCTCCTGCTGCTGCTTCTTCTGCTTCGTCGTCATGGTCGCACCACCATGCAAATCTCAAAAAATCAATCTTTCTCAGCTGGATCGATGACAGATCACACCTGCGCTCTAGCTCAAGCTGCAATCGAGTCCGTTGACAAGTACAAGAAGGTATACTAACAACGAGCACTGAGTTTCTGATGATGCAACAAAGTGCTGATTGGATGGAGTTGAGAGAGGCGGAGGGAGTTTGCGAGGAGTATTTGTAGGGAGGTGTAGTGTGGAGAGACGACTTACCAGCCATGCCGTATATATGGACGCCTTCTTCTTCTTCGTAGTCTCTCCTTCACCGGTAACACGGGATCAGAGACGGACGGCCGCGTTGAGGCGCCTACGTTCCGTCGGATGACATGTCGCCACGCTGACCGTTGACCTGACTCGCCAACACATGCGTTCTTCAGTCCGTTTCCTCTTCCTTTTCGGCTTAGTACTAAATTAATTAAAGGATAGTCCCCTTATTTTGTGCTAGTTTTAGTCTCAAAGATTTAACAGAAACCTTGAAACTGTGTGCCCTGCTAGCGACTATGTCGTCGTTGTTGGTGGCCAAAATGTTGCGCTCCCTAACTGGACTACTCAGGTGGGGTATGCTGAGCAGAAGGCTGAAACAGATGACCATCACGTGGTGATGTTTTCATGTAGATGCATTCTGGTGTTTGTTAAGTATACGATGTTTGTTATTAAAGCATGCACTTTCTTGCCTATAGATACTACTTCCACGCCAGTCTTTCACGGATCCTGAACTATCTATAGACAAACTCAAATTGATGAATATATCAAGTTTGTGGAGTTGTATATTGACCTGATATTGAATTTTCCAGCCGCACGCACAGCACGATCCAATACATAGAGGTCTTGAGAGAATCAGATCACATCAAATCAAATCGAAATCATCCTAGGAGAAAAAACATTTCAGTTCTAGCATCTAGGCCCTCGAATTTCCTGTCCCAGAAGCAACACGCAGACGCATCCTAGGAGAAAAACATTTCAGCCTAGCATCTAGGCCCTCGAATTTCCTATGTCCCAGAAGCAACACGCAGACAAGACAGCAGAAATGGAAGTCCCCATCACCCGCATCTCAATCAGAGACAGCGAAAACTTCAGCTGTGCCATTGAGGTTGTTAACGAACAGATCCACGCCCTGATCCTAATTTCCCATTCATATTCCTCTCTGCACTGGCGAGAAACAACGAGATGCTCGTGGTGCCCGGATCGCCACACGCACGTTACCAATTTGGACAGGGGAAAATATACGGGTGGCGAAAGCGACAGGTTACCATTTCCGGCGCCCAACCTCGAAAAGGAGATGAATTGGGTCTCTAGAAATCGTTTGGGAACAAGCCAGGGCGTTGATTTTTGTGAGGGGTTAGCAGTACCGATCGATCTCGTGCAAGCATGCGTGAAGCTGTAGCCTTTTCCCCGTTTCTTGCCTGGTTTCAATTAATGGCGATGAAGGGGAGTAGGAAGCCAACCGGATTAAGTTGGAGTTAGGCTTGACATCTGGCAATCCAAAAACATCTCGATGACTCTTCTTATGATAGACACTGGACCTGAAACCCCCCTTTTTTCCAAGTTGTTATTTACGATTGTACTTTTAGTATACTTCGTACGTATGTGAACTTTTCAAACTTTGAGGTTCTGAAGAAACATAGTACCCTACTCACTAATTGTACCAGTGTTTACATTACCAGAGAGTTGGATGCTGCTGCACCGTTGACGTACAAGTCAATTGCTACTTACGGTACACTCAATGTTTACAAATGTTGTTGAGAAATTTCCAATTTTCAGCTTGAACATTTTAACTACTGACGTAACAGAGATTCTGGTGGGCCACGAGAGTTCGAGTCTTAGGACAGAGATTCTGTCCTAACCCTGCAGCCACTGCTGCTATGGGGGCCTGTAAACTCTGCTTTTCTTCCTAAATGAATGGGCAGTGCACTGCCGGTTTCCCTTCAAAAAAAAATTATTCTTTATAAGTAGTAGACAACGATGTCCATCAACAGTGTGGTTTTTTTTGTTGATTTGTCAGCACCCAATCTCTCAAAGTCCTTCATGGGGGCATGCTTGCGCGTGTATAGATTAGCCGTGTTTTGCTTTTTTCAAAATGCTCTGATCGTGTAACATGAAATTCGCTGGAGTTGATTATACGCTGTTTGGTAAAAGAACATAGTAAGTTCTAGGCATGCATTTGACTTAAGTGTTTTAAACTGTTTTCAAACTTTTCCTTGCCATGTAAAACAAACTGTGTTGAAATATTTCCACAATGTTACAGAGTGTCATTCACATATCAAAGCTCGTGCTAAGATTCATCACATTTCAGGAAAAATAAAATAAAATGTAGCCTGAAACGAGGAGCAGGTTTCTCCGATTTTCATGACATCCCCATTGTGGCACGAGACAAAGTCGGTCAAGTAAGTGCTCACATCGACCACGCGCGCGTTGGGACGCGATAAACAATTGCCATCGTTGCTGCAGTCAACAGCGAAGCGCCCTACTAGTTGCCAGCGCGTTTTCGGCCAGTTGATCTGCTACATCGCA
This sequence comes from Eragrostis tef, assembly GCA_000970635.1. Lineage (NCBI taxonomy): Eukaryota > Viridiplantae > Streptophyta > Magnoliopsida > Poales > Poaceae > Eragrostis > Eragrostis tef. The sequence goes on along the minus strand of LAPY01000374.1, from coordinate 186,390 downwards.
ATTGAAAAATTTTAGTTCCACGGACACCCTCGCCCGGGACCTCCACGTGACGAAAAAAAAACAAGTGAGACGTGGTGCGCAACAACCCCCGTGCAGCGAACGAGGAAACGCTCGTCCGTATGTTGTGTGGCTGTACGGTTCACGCGTCGGATCTCCCACGAGCGTGACGAAGCCAAAAATAATCTGATACATGGTCTGTTAAATTACGAGCACGTAAGTATGACGTGTGTTCGTGCGCGCCGTGACGCGCCAACGGACTCCGGCGATAGAATTGAAAACGGGTTCCCGGTTTAAATAAAAAGGGAAAACGAATTTCCAAAGTTCATTAGAAGCTGAAACAAGAACACGGCACCGAAATCAATGTTGTGTTCGGGTGGAAAATGTATGCTTCAAATCAAGTTGATATATCGAACGCGGAAAAGGGAGGTGCCATGCTAAAACAGGGGAATCGGCGGAGAAGAGCACAACGAGGGATGATGTGTAATTCATGGTCAGTATCCTGGAGAGAGGGACAAAAAGATCATTCTAGAACTACTTGAAAAATATGAATAATAAATTATCATGTCAAGAAAAGTGTGTGCACTTGCTAATGTTGTCAAAAGATGGTACTTAAGCTCAGGAGATAAAAATTAAATGGAGAAAACGACGGGTTGGTTTGCTGTCCATTTCGATGAAGGCTCAATTGTGGTACCAATAGCAAGATGCATATTATCACATAATATTCTCGTTTTATTTTAACAAAAGTTCATAATATTAAATTTTGCGCCATATTGCCATATGTCACCCTCGAGCTTAAGTTCTTCCTCTCTGTACTTGAGCGGACAAGTTTATTAAATAGAGGAAAGGATTGGGTTGGTTTGCCATCTATTTCTATGAAGGCCCCAAATGTCTTACCAGCGGCGAATCATATTTTACTGTTATTTTAGTAAAGTGCACATACCTATATTCATGTGTATGCCATGACACTCTCCATCCGAATTCTTTGTCTATGTTTCTCTACGTTCAATGGATGAAGCACACAATTGGATCGGTTGGTACCACCAAAGCTCTGGACTTGGCACTTATTTGGTGATCTTACTGATGCATGTCAACTCTTCACATTCAAGAAGAGAATTATTTTGAACAGCGAAAAATATTGAGTGCAAGTGAACGAGTTTGATGTTGGCACCATTGCACCAAATGTTTCCCCGTGTAAGTGAACATCACGCGATGTGGCGGTACAACTACAAATAAACGTTTCCTCTAATAGCGTGTACGTCCTGTACAGCTGCAGCCATGACACCTCATACATCTGACTCTTTTATCTCCCACGAGCGTTTATGCAAGAAAAAAAATAGTAATTAAATTTCCCGATTCTCATTACAGCCTAATTGAAATACTGCGTACCCACCTGACTCCCAATGATCCAACTGAAAACGAATTCTTGAAGTCCAAATGCTGAGGAAAAAAACTCCCGATACTGAAATCGATGTTGTAACAAGAGGAAAATGAATGGTTCAAACTGAACATCACTCGCAATCCGAATAGTTCTGTTAGGTTTCCTAAGTTCATCGGATCTCTCACTTGTTACATTTCAAAACAAAGTATTCCCTCCTGTTCGACAAGCTCGATGTTCGGACAACAACACTTTCAAAACCGTGGAGTATATGAAGTTTTGAAAGGAAATATGAGAAGAACATTCAAATGACGAGTGACACATTGAAATACCCCGAAACCATATATTCATGTACTATTGCCTCCAACAAAAAAAACGCATTCTTTTTTTAGGGTAGAAAAATATTCTAGAAGTAAAGCAAACAAAAATTAAATCATGATGCCAAGCAAAGGATACACTAATGCAGCCAACAGTAGTAGGTATTTGAGTTTCATAAGAGAAAAAAAAGTTGATTAGTACCATTTATTTTTTGCCAACATGAAAGCTTTGTTCGTCAGTGAATTATAAAAATGAAGCGCTAAGAGTATCTTCAAGAGAGCCCCATAAATTAACCTCCCTTAAGTATCTCATCAGGCAATGGTTCATGTCTGCACTTTTTCATAGTTGATTAGTCCTCTTTATTCTTTTTTCTATTGGATAGTTGATTAGCACTTGACCGGATGAGTTATGTAATCTTCTATAGGATAAAGGATGGCTCGGTTTTTGCCTTCTTTTTCCATGAAGGTCCCAAATGTCTTTCTAACGACAAAGATACATAACAGTTACTACTAGTATATTCATGTGTGTATGCCGCATTGTCATATGTCACTCAGTCTTAAATTCTTGATGTTTGTTCTCTACGAACTGGAGTAGACAGAAGAAACATCTTGGCAGGTACAACCACAGCTCAAGACTTGGGCTCTTGTCTGATCTTTGCAGACGTGGCGTTGTTAACTACGAACACACATTCTAACAAAAGAACAGTTCCTTAAGAGGAGAAAACAGAGGACAAAGATGTACGTGCACATCAACACGCTAATTATTACATTTTTCAAAACCAAAATTCTATTTCGAGAAATAGCTCAAATTATTTTCAATTGGTCTATCCTGTATTCCCTTACGACATCTAGCTAGCATTCTGGACTACGGTTCTTTGAGCTGACAATTGTGAGAAAAATATGTGCAGGGAGATTCTTTGTTACCCTCTCGGAGTTTCTTACAACACATCAGAGTCAACTGACGTTATATATGTCTGCTGATCATCAGATAATTAGTAGATCAGCGGGGTTTTTTAATCATAATTTGCCGGCAAGACGCGAGCATTTAATCGTTGATCTGAATCAGTCAACCATCCCCTTCTGCCCCACGCTCATTTTTCCAGTAGCCACTTGTGTTGATACTAATATATATAAACCCATGAGGAGCATCATGTCTTAGCTATACTCTACTTTCCTTTCCCTTGGACTAATCCTATAGACTTACTAAACTAATGACCATGACCTGCTGTTCAAGTTGTTAGTTTCCCTTGGACGTCAACAGCGTAATGGAGCTAGGGTTATCTTGTTCAGGTACAAAACAAAAATATCAACACTAGCAGGTACGTAGTATGGTCGCACAAGTCATGCATCAACTTGCCCGGCATTTGGAATTGAACATATATTGGCTAAAATAGTGACTTGCCTTTCATGCTGCATCATCAGTTTAATTACTTTCTCTGTCAGAGAACCGTCGTCTCTGACCACTCTTGCGCCACTGGCGCGTGCGTATGGTCTTAGTCTTACAGGCGATCAGCTCCATGATGGTTAAGTATGTAACGGTGGTCATGGTCCAAAGTCCAAACAAACTTCTAAGTTTGGTTCTGGTTTTAGTAAAAGAGAGAAAGAAATGGGATGGCTAACTGTTCAGACAGATTCCCATTATTTCACACTGATGAGATAACTCTGCATACGGGTCAGAGAGTAATGCTTCGTTTGATTGCTCTTTAGCACATGAAACGTAGTAGTAACTTTTTAATCGGTCAATGCCAATAAATCTTAGTGCAAATCTCTACCAAGAAGTTTCCAATCTAAGTTATTGAAAATATTGGAGCTTATCTATCTGGTCGCTCATTTTCGGTCCCACCTTTTTATTTTTGCTTCTGAAACTGTGCGCTACAGCAGAGCTTCTATGATCCCAGATAATAAATGAATATCGTTGCTAGTAGTGGACAATTACGTGTCCTTACTCTTGGTAAATTTTAACCAAATCTATATGTTTATATTTTATATATAAGGAGAAATCACTATGTTTTTGTAGTTCAGATCCCTTTACTCAAATGGCTCTAGTATTTATTTTTCCCAGCCCCAAGGACGGCATATGCTGTTGTACATGTAGTTCTAAATAGAACAACATAGCGTCGTCTCAAGAGTTCGATTGAATTAGATTCGCACTTTACAGATATGCCTAAAACTTCCTGACATGATTTAAGTCAACAGAGACAGATAGAAAAATAGAAACTTTCAGGCAGCTTCCCACTAGCCCGAATACACATGGTGACGTGGATGGTCATTTCTGAACTTTGACATACATAATTACATATACACAGTGACGTGGATGCTCCTAATTTTCACGAAGAGCATATCAGAGCGTCGACACATCAGCGTCACAATTAAAAGAGGTCCTCGCTGTCGTATCTTTATCTGAAAGGTGACAAATGTTAGAACATGTACGAGTAACAGAAAGGAGGAGCGTCAATGTGCTAGCCGAGAAATTAAAGCAACAAAGACTTGGACGGAGATCGCCAACATCCGAAGCAAAACTACAGAAATTCAATCTACCCGGCCTGTCAGACATCGAACATGTGGCTCCCGATCATGATTAAGTCAACAGAGACAGATAGAAAAATAGAAACTTTCAGGCAGCTTCCCACTAGCCCGAATACACATGGTGACATGGATGGTCCATTCTGAACTTTGGCATACATAATATATACAGAATGACGTGGATGCTCCTAATTTTCACGCAGAGCATATCAGAGCGTCGACACATCAGCGTCACAATTTAAAGAAGTCCTCGCTGTCGTATCTTTATCTGAAAGGTGACAAATGTTAGAACATGTACGAGTAACAGAAAGGAGGAGCGTCAATGTGCTAGCCGAGAAATTAAAGCAACAAAGACTTGGACGGAGATCGCCAACATCCGAAGCAAAACTACAGAAATTCAATCTACCCGGCCTGTCAGACATCGAACATGTGGCTCCCGATCACTGCAGAGGAACAGTGAACTATCTTTTTCCGAGGGATTAACTTGCCTTATCATGTCTCTTGATCGAGAGATGCACTAAGCATGGAGAAAACGAGAATCTCCTTTGTTTCGTTTATCACGACATGATCTGCGTATTCTTTTGATATACAAAGCGACATGTATGCAAACTAATAAATGAACTGTCAATAATTTCAAAAAAAAAATCATCTCACTTCCTGTCTCTATCCAACGAAGTGCGGCACGCATGGATAAGACTGTTTATCATAAGAGGGGATCTGGGGTAGTTGAACACAAGTGGGCTCTAGAATTTCCATTTTTTTATGAACTGAGGAGTGACTAGCAGCAACAGGCCAAGAGAAACAACAAAAGCAGAAACTACACCGTAAGTAGGGGCCCCTGGTAGCATCCTGATCACGCCATCATTTCCGTGTGGAGACTAGAAATAACTTAAATTGGGAACGAGTTCGGCCAAATCGTCCAACAAAATCAGAGGAAGGAGGATCATACTAATAACATCGATAACCTTGGATATCATACTATATTGAGCAGCTTGATCATCGATGCGTGCAGGTATGTCACACATCAGCAGGAATGGCACGAGCCGAAATGTCAGGCCACTGAAAATCAGTGGAAATGCAATACACAAAGCCATTTTCGGCTCGTCAAAGTCAAATAATTCTTAAATATTAAATGAAAAGCATGTGTTATGGTCATTTGCGTAGTTCATAGAAGAAAACTTATGCACATCTTCTGTAGATGAAAATTAGATTTTTCTTTTTAAACACATGGCACATTTAAGTGAAAATTGTCAACTTGTATTTTTTTTGAAGCTTGAAAGTACTAAGTTTATAAAAGCGCACAAACTACAAATGGATGTATATAAATGGGCATCTCCAAAGCGAAAAATTCCTAATCCCTCGTACAATATCGATGTGTCTGTAACACGTGAGGCCACTATGCAATACAAGAAATTGTCCCTATGTAAAATTGTGTCAATGAAATTCAAGATCGATCGAGTTCATATGAAGAATCCCAGTCCATCATACAAATTAATTAAACGGTGTCTATAAACTTACCCCACGATATCACTGCTGACTCGATTATCCCCCCATTTAATATTCATAATATTATTTTATGGTGCTCCGTCGATACCTGGACTTTCAAAAGGTTCTCGTCCCGCCTGAAACCCGCACTACGACGGCGCCGAGGTTAATATGAACCCGCTGTGACCGTTTGACATTTCCATGCACTGGGGCTGCCAGCGAGCTTTTGAGGACCCTGAGATCGGCGGGTTTCATGACCTTGTCCCCTAAAAGGCAGAGGTTGACGACGATCCTTCGTGCCGGGAATCGAACAAGCTGATACGCCGTCGGCGACTGATAGCCGCAAGCAATGTGGCAATTGTCAACTGTGTGAAACTAAGGGACCATGGCAGCTGGAGGGGAAGCAGCACACGGTTCCAGCCTCACGTTAACATCAGCATGACATGCTCATGACATTAGCATGGCAGGCTACCTCGCTGAACGTTTGCATCACGTTATTTCTCTGTCATTACTCAGTATATCCAAAACCGAAATTTAACCACCATATTCAGATATATTTGTAATAAGTTAATCAAATATTATAATATTTCCATTTTACAAAGGTATTTTTCTACAAACCAACAAACATAAACGAAAGCCAGAAAATTTGACCAAATATACAATAAAATCCTCGTGTCAAGGTAACTCTAATGGGAGTTGATACTTCAATGTATGTTAGGATTTTTTTCTTATGTCTTTGTAAGAGGCAGTGCCTAAATACGACATCAACCAAAATGTCCCGAATTGAGGAGGATGACTACAAGTTTTATTCTAAAAATATCAATCTTTGCCTGCTAAATATAAATTTTGTAATTATTACAAATTCATAAAGGTGGTGTTTGGATAGTGGGAAATGTGGGTTGGGTTTGGGATTAGTGGAGGGTTGAGATCTAATATGATGGAATGGCCTAGATCTCCTATCTCATTTCCTTATCCCAATTCCCGTTTCCATTTCCCAATTGCCAAACGCCCCCAAAGGGTAGTGTTGTGCCAAAATCTCTCTAACTTGATAAAAATTTCATAAGGCATTCTCCATTCAGTGCTCAACTGCACAAAGAGGCCATCCCATGTGACGTCCTCTTGTTGTGGCAATACTTGTAGGGTGGTGATGATTTCTACTGTCACATTAAAATCAGGTCACTTAGTACTCAAAAGTCCACACCCTTTGGTACTGAGATAGAGATAACACCCAAGGCCTTTCATCTGTATGAAAAGCAAGGCCATGAAAGTTATCTCAATATCGAAACCAAAGGGCACGGATTTCTAAGTACTAAGTGGCCCGATATCAATGTGACAGAATGAGTCATCATCACCCTACAAGGATTGCCACAGCAAGAAGACACCACATTGGATGTCCTGTTTGTGTTGAAGTACATAGGACAACAGGAGAATGCCTTGTGGAAAATTTTGACACAACACAAAAACCCTTTATGAATTGGTAGGCAATGATTGATACTAATTTTAGAATGAAACTAGTAGCCATCCTCTTCAATTCGAGGCTGAACAAGACGAAGGATGAAGTTGAGAAAATATTGGTTTGAGTTCAAATCTGTTGCCAATGTTACGATGGGGCTCGCAATATGAAAAGGAGATCTATTAAAGGCGTGCTGAAAACATTTATATCACTAAAAAGTCGTCTATAGCTTATTACATCCATTGTTTCGCATGTCGCTTCTAATTAGGGGTCTTGTTGTTTGTTGCCAATGGAAGTGATGGTTGCACGTGGTTTTCTGATCATCTTTCTCTTGCTTGATAGTACTATTTGGGTACGTTTCTCGTAAACATCATGACACATGCTTCCAGAAACGTTAGTCTTCATAAAAGCAAATGAATGTGAGGCAAACAATAATTTGCTGTGTTTTGTTGCTGCAGAATGAATCCAAAGGACACCTTCGTTCCCAGCGACGTGCTAAGGCCACTCTCAGTGGCCCTTTCATTTGGCATTAATTAGATGCCACATCAACAAAAATGATGACATGGCAAGGAATTAAATATAAAAGAGAGGAGGTGTCTTCCATCCCCATGAAAGAAAGTAGGCACTATTTCCAGCACGATGAAAGCTAAATAAAATTGCATTGAGAGTCTTTCCTTTCATTCTAAAGGATCCTAAACAATAGATGATGTCCATCTAGCAATAGTTTAATATATTAACAAACCTATGAAGGTGTGACATGAAAGTAGGCATTGAGAGATGCGGTTTCATTTCATAAAATAAAAGTACAAAACTGATGTGTCACTCTTGAAAACTACGAAATGAAAGTGTCCATTAAGATTGGCCTAATGCATCATCACTAATTAATTAGTGACCCATCACAACGGTCTTTCAGAAAGAAAAAAAAATCACCACATCATACTAGCTAATAGCGTCGAATTGATAATTAGTACTAGTATAGGATGATGTTCTCGTGTACCTGCGCGCGAGAGGAAGTCGGTGGCTGGGAGATGACGAGCAGAGGTACTGAATATGACTTGGGGCTGCGCTAAGCTGTCCTGCCCGTCGACGGGCTTTGTCGACATGTACAATGCAGCGCGCTGTGCGTCCTGATCACCCCCGCAAGCCTGGGGGCCACGATCCGCGCGACATTCTTGAACCGGCGGTACTCGTCGTGGCAAAGGGCGATGTCGACGCCATCGTCGTCGTCCTTGTACTGGCAGTCGGACACGAGCAGCCGGACAAGCCTGGGCGCCTCGACGGTGAGCTTCCCGTCGGAGCGGATGGCGAGGTCTCTGACTCCCGCGGAGCCGAGCAGCCCCGCCAGCGTGAGCTCCTGCAGCCGCGGGCAGCACTGCGGCGTCGAGACGAGGCGGCCCACGTCGAGCTTGCCG
>LAPY01000374.1:164330-174594 GCA_000970635.1 Eragrostis tef | reverse complement strand
TCTTGTGTTCTCAAGATTTTAACAGAGTCTTCTTCTCAGATTGTTACTGCAGGTGAGATGGAAAGTTCTTGTGGTCAGGTCCAAAGTGCAATTTCTTGGCGGGGGGACGGAAAATATTTTGCTACGCTTGGGGCTCTTTCTGGCTCTTCCAACCCAACGAAACTTACTATCTGGGAACGGGAATCAGGAGAGGTGCATTCTTCTTCAGATACCAAGACTTTCATGGGAGCATCACTGGATTGGATGCCAAGTGGAGCCAAGGTTGCCACAGCCCATGATCGCAAGACAGAGGGAAAGTGCCCTCTCATTGTATTCTATGAGAAGAATGGCTTAGAGAGGAGCAACTTCTCTATTGATGAGCCAGCAGAGGTTGCCGTTCAGGCTTTGAAATGGAATTGCAATTCTGAGCTCCTAGCTGCTCTTGTTTCCTCTAGCCAGTATGATGCTATTAAAATATGGTCCTGTAGCAACAATCACTGGTACTTGAAACATGAACTGCGGTTCACAAAAGAAGAGGGTGTGAAGTTCTCTTGGGATCCAACAAAACCACTTCATCTGATTTGCTGGACACTGGGTGGCCAGGTCATTATGCACAGATTTGCCTGGTCTACTGCTGTAAGTGAGACTTCGACAGCACTAGTTATCGATGGTTCCCATGTCCGTGTTACTCCTCTCAACTTGGGTCTCATGCCGCCTCCCATGTCTCTGTTCCACCTTGCATTTCCTTGTGCAGTGAATGATGTTTCTTTTGTGTCCAATCACTCAAAGAGCCATTTGGCTGCCTATCTTTCAAATGGCAGCTTGTGTGTTGTAGAACTTCCAGCAGTAGATACTTGGGAAGAGTTCGAAGGCAATGAAATAGGTGTTGAACCCTGCTATTCTGACTTCACTTTGAGTAACTGTATGCACCTCACTTGGATAGATACACGTACCTTGATTAGTATCTGTTGCAATAGTGAACACTGCAATTCAACACCTGTGGGGGTCAGTGAAACTAGTAACCTGGTAGGCAGGCATGATTCACGGTTCTTTGTCAATGAGATTGAACTTGTATGTTCTGAGGATTCTTTGCCAGGTTCTGTGAGTTCATCTGGCTGGCAAGCTAGAGTATCAAAGGAAATGACCTTGGATAGTTCAGTCATTGGAATCTCTGTAAACCCAGCAAAAAAAGGTTCAGCCTTCATTCAGCTAAACGGAGGAAGGGTTGTTGAATACTGCTCAGGTACAAACATGTTGAGAGTGGGTGCACCAGCACAAGTTTGTGACATTGGTTCTGACAACAGTTTTCCAGCATCATGCCCTTGGATGACTGCTATTCTGTGTCATGAAAATGGTGCAGTCAGACCCTTTCTATTTGGACTTGATGACAGCAGCAAGCTTTATATGGGAAACAGGTTATTGAGTAACAATTGTAGCAGCTTCACATTCTTCTCCAGTGCTTATGGAGCTACTGAGCGGGTTATGACCCACTTGCTTGTAACTACTAAGCAAGATCTTTTGTTCATCGTGGATATCAATGATATTTATCTTAAAAACGGCGCATTGGTAATTGACAGCCATGTCAGTAGTCATCCTCGAGGAAACCAAAGCAAAGAGCATATCATTGTGTGGGAAAAGGGGGCAAAGTTGGTCGGTGTTCTCCATGGTGATGAAGCAGCTGTCATAATGCAAACAAACCGTGGTAACTTAGAGTGTACCTACCCTCGAAAGCTGGTCCTTGTTTCAATTGTTCAGGCTTTGGTTCAGAGGCGTTTCAAAGATGCAATGGACATGGTAAGGCGGCATAGGATAGATTTCAATATTATGCCTGACTATTGTGGGTGGGATGTTTTTATCAAGTCATCTGCAGACTTTGTTAAACAAGTTAATAACCTTAGCCACATCACTGAATTCGTTTGCGCGATTAAGAATGACAATGTCAGTGGGAAACTGTACGCAGCCTATATATCTTTTCCCGACCAGTGTGCAGACTCAGTAGCCAACACGGGAACAGATTCTGGAAATGGGAACAAAGTCACCTCTGTTTTGATGGCAATACGGAAGGCCCTTGAGGAACAAGTAGAAGAAAGCTCATCAAGAGAACTTTGCATACTGACCACTTTGGCACGTAGTGAACCTTCATTGTTGGAGGAAGCACTAAATAGAATAAAGTCCATTCGGGAACTGGAACTTCGTGGGCTTGATGATGCCAGACGAAAGCTCTACCCATCTGCGGAAGAATCTCTGAAGCACTTGCTTTGGTTAACAGACCCTGAAGCTGTTTACAATGCTGCATTGGGGCTATATGATCTGAACCTTGCTGCTATTGTTGCTTTAAATTCCCAAAAAGATCCAAAGGAGTTCCTTCCTTTTCTCAAGAGTCTTGAATGCCTTCCTCCTGCTATAATGAGGCACACAATTGATTTAAGACTTGGAAGATATGCAAGTGCTCTGAAAAACATTGTTTCTGCTGGTGATGAGTATCACGAGGATTGCATGAAACTCCTTAATGCCAATCCTCAGCTGTTCCCTCTCAGTCTGCAGTTATTTACTGAGCCAGATAAGAGATGTCAGATTTTTGAGGCATGGGGTGACCATCTTTCTGAAGAGAAATGCTTTAGAGATGCCGCATTGACTTACCAGTGCTGTTCATCGTATCAGAAATCTTTGAAAGCTTACCGTGCCTGTGGGGACTGGAGAGGTGTGTTTACCGTTGCAGGTCTTCTGAGGTTAAAGGAGGAAGAAATTGTTCAACTTGCACACGAGTTATGTGATGAATTCCAAGAAATTGGAAAGGCAGGAGATGCTGCTAGAATAGCACTGGAGTACTGTTCAGACGTTGATAGAGGTGTTAATTATTATATCGCGGCAAGGGAGTGGGAAGAGGCTCTTAGAGTTGCCTATATGCACAGTAGACTGGATCTGGTTGAAAATGTTAGAGACGCAGCTTTGGAATGTGCCGCATCGCTGATTTCTGAGTATCAGGAAGGATTGCTGAAGGTTGGAAAATATGTAGCACGTTATGTGGCTGTGCGGCAGAGGAGATTGTCTCTTGCTGCCAAACTCCAATCAGATGATCGGTTTATGGATGTTGAAGACGACAACGTTTCGGAAGTGAGCACTAGCTTCAGCGAAATGAGTGCATATACCACAAGGTAAGATATTACTCCATTTCAAGTTGCTCAACCCTCATTGTTGTGGTTGCTATTTCCCTCTTTCACTATAATCCAGATTATCTTGCTTTCTTGGGAAGGGATTCTAGAATTGAATTCAACGGGTGTCAAGTCACCTATTGGTTGTTTATTCAGTGGTGTGAAACTCTGAATGTGTGAACAGGTCAACCAAGGCGTCAAGTGCTTCAGTGATGTCAAGCAGTGCCAGCAAGTCACGAGGGGCAAGGCGGCAAAAGAAAGGTGGCAAGATACGAGCTGGAAGGTTGGCAACTTGCATTGTGTCTGCAGATTTTCTATTTAAATGAAAGCCGATTGGTTTGTTTCAATTTTTGGTTTGTGTTTGTTCTGTGGGCTCACCTCATCCTTTTACATATGCAGTCCTGGGGAAGAGATGGCGCTTGTGGAGCATCTCAAAGGGATGACGCTGACGACCAGTGCTCAGAATGAGCTGAAGAGCCTGCTTATTGTTCTGTTACAGTTGGGAAAAGAAGAAATCGCTCGTCAGGTGCAGCAGGCTGGTGATAATTTTGAGGTGTCTCAGAGAGCAGCAGTTAAGTTGGCCGAGGATACAGTATGTGACAACAAGGTAGACGAGAATGCACATACTCTGGAGCATTACATGAAAATGCTGAGGTCTCTTGAGCCTGGTCTTAGCGAGGAGAGTGCTTCATGGCGAATCAGAGCATTATCTCCCCCCTGATAGAGTAGTATTTAGTACTTTTCAGTCCAGTCCTCCAGTACACTCCACATGGGTGACGGATTAAGCACCGATTACCAGTATTAAGGTTGAGTGTTGTTAGTACTATCTGTTGTGTCTTTTTGTCGAGTGGCAAGGCTATGATGGGGTTGTGAAATACGTTGACTGGCTTGCATACACAGATGTAAGAAGACAATATTCTGTCAGACTGGGAACGCACGCATAATATTATTTTCCTCTATGGTAATAGACAGGACCAGCCAGAGGTCCATTTAAAAGTATTTGGTGCCAAGTTTTTATGGTCGACTAAATTAGAGCCTCTAACCAAACAAGTGATTATCTTTCAACGGCGAAGTTGTAGCTGAATTAAGAGCGCCGCCTCTAACCAATACTGTCACAAGGTACAGAAATACTTGAATACGGAACACTTTGAAGTAGTAAATATATTACCTGTTCCACTTGAAATAATATCTTATCAAGATCATATAATTCATAAGAAATTGATCAAATTTCAAGAAAATAACTCAATTACTTGATAACTACAAGTGGGACTACACAAGCTCTTGAATTGTACCGTTTTTGATATTTTTGTAGTAGATATGTTGGTGATAGTGTCTTTGTGATTACATTCACGGTAGATATATGTTAGATTTGATTTTTTAGCTTATTCACACTTTGAGATATGGGTGCACTCGTTTTGTCATATGAAGCATGTGTATAACCAACACGAGATGAAAGGCCTCTTCTGTGAACACAAGTAACAAAACAAACTTCCTATGGATAACAAGATTTTGAAGTTGTTTGAATCTTATTTTCACCTTTACACCTAGTGGGAACGAGAACAACAATAGGAATATTTAGGTCAACATGAAGTCCACCAGATTGTAGCTAGTGTAAACAAGCTAAGTCAACATGAATTCTTGGAATAGCAAGATTTTATTAACTTCTAAATCTTTTGTATCCTTGTATCTACATTATTTGTCACCTTCCACCTAGTGGGAATGAGATCGATAACGAGCACGCTTGGGGTTGGCAAAATCATGAACTTCTCACAAAGTTAGCATGTATCATATGAAACGCGCTTCAGTGCAAGGTAGTATGAACGAGAGAACCCGGCATGAGAATTTTTGAATACCTCTTTCACTATAATCCAGATTATCTTGCTTTCTTGGGAAGGGATTCTAGAATTGAATTCAACGGGTGTCAAGTCACCTATTGGTTGTTTATTCAGTGGTGTGAAACTCTGAATGTGTGAACAGGTCAACCAAGGCGTCAAGTGCTTCAGTGATGTCAAGCAGTGCCAGCAAGTCACGAGGGGCAAGGCGGCAAAAGAAAGGTGGCAAGATACGAGCTGGAAGGTTGGCAACTTGCATTGTGTCTGCAGATTTTCTATTTAAATGAAAGCCGATTGGCTTGGTTCAATTTTTGGTTTGTGTTTGTTCTGTGGGCTCACCTCATCCTTTTACATATGCAGTCCTGGGGAAGAGATGGCGCTTGTGGAGCATCTCAAAGGGATGACGCTGACGACCAGTGCTCAGAATGAGCTGAAGAGCCTGCTTATTGTTCTGTTACAGTTGGGAAAAGAAGAAATCGCTCGTCAGGTGCAGCAGGCTGGTGATAATTTTGAGGTGTCTCAGAGAGCAGCAGTTAAGTTGGCCGAGGATACAGTATGTGACAACAAGGTAGACGAGAATGCACATACTCTGGAGCATTACATGAAAATGCTGAGGTCTCTTGAGCCTGGTCTTAGCGAGGAGAGTGCTTCATGGCGAATCAGAGCATTATCTCCCCCCTGATAGAGTAGTATTTAGTACTTTTCAGTCCAGTCCTCCAGTACACTCCACATGGGTGACGGATTAAGCACCGATTACCAGTATTAAGGTTGAGTGTTGTTAGTACTATCTGTTGTGTCTTTTTGTCGAGTGGCAAGGCTATGATGGGGTTGTGAAATACGTTGACTGGCTTGCATACACAGATGTAAGAAGACAATATTCTGTCAGACTGGGAACGCACGCATAATATTATTTTCCTCTATGGTAATAGACAGGACCAGCCAGAGGTCCATTTAAAAGTATTTGGTGCCAAGTTTTTATGGTCGACTAAATTAGAGCCTCTAACCAAACAAGTGATTGATCCACTGATTTTGCCCATAATGTCACCTTTTGACCTGAGTTGCAATAGAGCTCAAAGAATTCACTGACGGAATTAGTGAGGCTTGATCCATTGATTTGTTCAAAGAATTCAGTTGTCTTCATTCATTAATTTATCCTAATGTGTACAAAAGTACCATGCTCCAAAACAGAGAATTGGCGGTTCGCACTAAAAAGTGGATATAAGGATTAGTGAAATAAGTTCAAAGACAACACTATATACAAGGATTAGTGTATATAAGGATTATGCTCCAAATAAAATAGAGAGAATTGGCAGTTGGCTCTAAAAGGTGATTCATACAGTGGCAACATCGTCCACCCTAATAGGCATCATCATAGAATTCATAAGAAATTGACCAAATTTCAAGAAAATAACTCAATTACTTGATAACTACAAGTGAGACTACACAAGCTCTTGAATTGTACCTTTTTAATATTTTTGTAGTAGATATGTTGGCGATAGTGTCTGTGTGGTTACATTCGCGGTAGAGACGTTAGATTTGATTTTTTAGCTTATTCACACTTTGAGATATGGGTGCACTCATTTTGTCATATGAAGCATGTGTATAACCAACACGAGATGAAAGGCCTCTTCTGTGAACACAAGTAACAAAACAAACTTCCTACGGATAACAAGATTTTGAAGTTGTTTGAATCTTAATTTCACCTTTACACCCAGTGGGAACAGAACAAAACAACAATAGGAATATTTAAGTCAACATGAAATCCACCTGATTGTAGCTAGTGTAAACAAGATAAGTCAACATGAATCCTTGGAATAGCAAGATTTTATTAACTTCCTAAATCTTTTGTATCATTGCATCTACATTATTTGTCACCTTCCACCTAGTGGGAATGAGATCGATAACGAGCACACTCGGGGTTGGAAAATTCATGAACTTCTCACATAGTTAGCGCGTATCATATGAAACGCGCCTCGGTGCAAGGTAGTACGAACGAGAGAACCCGGCATGAGAATTTTTTGAATAGCAACATTTTATTAACTTCCTGACTTGTTTGTTTTTTAGAGACCGTCCACCATCTATATAGGTAGGATGGGCCAGCTATTGCTTTCAACAAAAAAAAAGAAGTTCCCTCCTCTCCTCTCTCCGCTCTCTTGTCTTCTCCCAAGTTGAATGTGCCATTTCCTTCACAACATCGGGCGCTAGAATGTCTTCTCAAGTTCTCATTCATGCTCTTCCTAAGTTTCGGCGTCAACAAATGCTACTACTACGTTATCCACGCAGGGTCGTGGACTCAAGGATGATTCGTGGGAAGTTGCAGGTCTTGATTCAATGGATTGGGTTTCCTGATGAAAACACATATTGGATTGATTTTGAGGAGCTCGGACGGTTGTACCCTTCCTTTCACTTCAGGTTTGGGATTGTCTATCATCGTCGTGGTCGTGAAGCTGGCATATGAGGCGAGGGAGACTAGAACAATCCCTAGGATCGCAAGATTTATATTATATTTAAAAGTCATTTATATTTCATCAATTGTTTGTGTTTACCTTCTGCATAAAACTTTGTTAGGCACACCTCTATCAAAGAGGATGGAACTATTTGCTTCATCATCAATTATAATATATTGAATTGCTTATTTTTCTTAAATGTCGCCATATTCGTCTCTATTGTCCCATATACCATAGTTTGAAATTGCTTTACCCTAAACTAATGTTTATTTAATTGGTTCATGGCTTCGTAGACATTATTGGAAACTATGTGTTTCCCTAGATCTCTAATTAGCAGGAAACACACACACACACAAAAAAAAGCAGGGAACTTGTTCCGTACGAGTATTTTTGTCTTATATGCCTTTATGGTCGTGAGGCCTGCTTTTTCAAACACAATAAAATCATAGTACAGAGAATGACATGAAACCATAGATAATCTCTAACATAAGAAGTGGTATGGTGTATTTGTTGAGACTGCTATTAAAGAAATCAGAAACTTTGAGGTAGCATTCAAACATTAAAAAAAACATTCCAAGCCAACAACACCTGCATTTTGTGCGAGATATCTGCTTTTACTGCCAACAACACCTGCATTTACATTGGATAGCCTGGCAGTAGTGGCTGTTTCTGTTGCTCTATTTTGCCTGCATGTTGTATCCTGTGACAATTTGGTCTTGAAGACGGCGTTCGCGTGCTCCTCTCTGTGATGTATGATTTAGAGTTTTTAGTCAGGTACGTTGTGAACAAAATAAATGATATGTTATGATTGGCTTTTTGTATATTGCCTCTTGCAAGTTTCCTTTAATTCTCTTATAATATGCTTTATATTTTGAGTGCAAAGTTTTCTTCATGATTTTGGTTAAAGTTCAGGTGTGCCATTGTGTCTCTCATAGTCTCTGTTATTTTTCACCAGATTCTGTTATAGCCAGTTACCTGTTTTACACTTTATTTTGTCACCGACATGCTTAGAATGCCTTTTTTTTTCCTTGAGGAATTTGACACAAAATGTGTACTTCTTGTGAGCTAATTAGTTCAATTGGGCTCAAAAGATTTGGGAATCGTGTTCCACGTGAAGCCTCCATTCACGCTGCCGCTACACAGAAAGATAAAATTCAGTGCAAACGTGCATCATCAAGCTGTTCGGCATCCTAGGAAACTTTTTTTCCCCTGAAACAAGACGACGGCTTAATCCAACATACAGAAACTACTAATTCAGTTTTGACTTTTGAATCTAACATTCACTACTGGAGATCGGCAACATAACAAGAAATACCAACAGATTACCTAGAACGCGCATAGTTTCTTGCCCACGCTGACTGCCACCCTGAATATGCAGAGTTTCTTGGTGATTTTGGAATGTCTTTTATATATGGTTTTAATGACAAATTACTACCTAATGAATTAATTATTATTAGAAACTATGGAGATGATGATGAAGAGACAGTTGGAGAAGTGCTTGGGGGCGTGGAAGGACTGCAAGTGTGCAAATAAACATTAAAGTCCAATCAAGTCGGTTGTGAGTCCGTTTCGGACTACAGGATCAGTTTGTATTAAAACGGGCTCCCAAGTCGCGTATGGGCTCCGTTTTGGATGTTCTACATATAGAGAGAAACCTAAGAAGACCACTTTTTCAATGGAACCGGTCACATGACTAAATTTGGTCGGAGTCGTCAGAAATCGTCAAAACAATTTGACGTTCAGAATCTGTCCGGTGCTGCGCCGCCGTCATTTGGCCTTTGGGCCTTGTATCTCGTGTGAGCCCATTAGAGGGCGCATCCAGGGCCTTTTGCACGACTCTTGAGTCTTCATAAACAGTCGTCGCCACATAATTAGGGTTTGGGTTTTGATTGATCGTAAGTTTAGCCATTGTTACTTTCTTGTATACACGCGAGATGGCGAAACCGCTCAGACTACTTGACTCGGAATCCTACCTTTGTTATCGAGTTACTTGTTTATCTTGTTTTTGTTTGTTCTTCGTTTGTTGGTAGAAATTACCTTAGTGGTTTGGTTGATTGTGCTCCACAAGATTGCGAATAACCGTTGAAGTTGGTGTATCAGTCACTAAGGTGTATCTTTGCTGGTTGTAGTCGGGCCTTGAACGTCTCTCCATCCAAATTAAAGTTATCTCTCTTCTCTCACCAAAGATCGGCACCAAACCCTAGCGGGTTCACATCATAAAGATCTACTAGTGGCTTGTCAGGCAAACCTTGGCTTCAAGCACCGTTCTTCTTGGGAAGTTCTTGTCAGGATATTTGTCAAAACAAAACAGAAGGGCCTGCACCTAAAGGAGGAGGTCGGAGACAGAGGAATGGCCAATGGGAGCGGTTGCAGGTACAGCCAGAGCCATGGAGCTCTTGTACCTGCGTCGCGCAACTTCAAAGAGAAATGGCTGCCTGATAAGTTGAAGAAATAAAAAAGAGCTCCAAGAAAGAGTAACGTAAAAAAAAATTGAGTAATGTAATAAAAAAATACTTTAAAAAGAAATGGCTGCCTGATAAGTTAAAAAGATACAAAAAAAGAGTAACATAAGTTAACGCTAAAAGAAATAAAAAAAAAAGCTCGACAAAAGAGTAACATATAAAAAATTTATACGACGCCTGAGAGATTCGAACTCTCGCGGGGAAACCCCATGTACTTAGCAGGC
The DNA here is from genome assembly GCA_000970635.1 of Eragrostis tef. Lineage (NCBI taxonomy): Eukaryota > Viridiplantae > Streptophyta > Magnoliopsida > Poales > Poaceae > Eragrostis > Eragrostis tef. The sequence goes on along the minus strand of LAPY01000374.1, from coordinate 164,498 downwards.
ACACGCCTTAACCACTCGGCCAAAGCGTCGGTTGTGGTGATTGTGCTGAAACTAATAATAACTTCGATAAGTTTCTCGTGAACCAAAGCTCCTCTCCTCTCCAACTGGGTTGTACCCCACCGCGCTAGAGCTCCGCAGACAGCCGCACCAGCCATGGACGCCGGCGGG
>LAPY01000374.1:141836-152301 GCA_000970635.1 Eragrostis tef | reverse complement strand
CGCCGCCGCTCTGGTGCCCGGACGCCCTGTGCACCGGGGACTTGCGCTTCTTGCTCGACGAGTTAGGAGGCTCCGCCGACGCCGCCGGGGACGCAATGCTCGGGGAAGCGTACTGCGCCGGCGCCGCCGCCGGCGCCGCCGGGGGCGACAGCGTCTGCGCCACCACGCTGCCAATGTCGTCCTGCTGCACCGCGGGCGGGATCGTCGACCACCACCCGGCGATGTCCACGTCGGCCGTCAGGAAGGAGATGGAGTCCTCCAGCCAGTCCAGCCCGTTGGCAGCGGCGAGCTCCTGCTCGTGGCCGTTCATGGCCTTCGCGCACGCGAGCTTGCAAGACGCGGTGTGCATGGACATGCAGACACAGACTAAGCTTGCTTCTTAATTTGGCTTTATGGAGCTTAATCTAGGGTCTGGCATATTGATTGGAGCTTAAGGAGGAGCACAGGAGCAGGGGATCACAATGTTTGGTGGCGTTATTTTAGAGTCCTGCCCTCGTGTAACTGACATATTCCCTACACTTTGGAAGCATACGGCTCCCCCTCTGTGCACTACTTACACTACTCGATGGATGGCATGTCTCTCGGGATTCTGCTATGGAGATGATTAACAAACACGACCGTGAGATGGCACTCCCTCCTCTCTTAACATAAATCTATGCTTGATTGGCTGGATTGGGATGTTGAATCTCAACTTCTTGTGCTTCTGAATTTGTCCTAGCGAGATAAGCCTTGCACCAATAGCGCACAAACTGGATCGTGAATTTGTGACTGTAACTTCCTTGGCAATTGCCCGGATGATTCCTTTTCTGTTTCCTTCAGTATTGATGTTCTAGAACCCACTGCTTACAAAAAAAGTTCAACTTTTGCATAAAGCACACGCTTGGGAGACCAACACTGAATTCTCAGCCCTTGACTTTGCTGGGAGGAAACATTCAGAGCCCTTGAGTGCTGGAGCAGCTAATAATGCTGCCAATGCTTTCCCCCATTGGATGGGAACTGAAGGAGGGCGGCTGTCACGGCATTTCGGTACAGAGATGAACAGTTTGGTTGGAAGGCGACAGGAACGACGGCTACCTGTTAGTTGGTACGCCAATGTTACCTGTTGTTTGGATCCACACTAAATCTCAACTGATTGCGATCCAAATGACACCATCACAGGTGCATGTGGGCTGTTGTGGGGACAGCCTCCCCTGCACTGCTTATGCTGATCATGCCCTCAGCAATGGCTCTTTATTTAGTTCATGACGACAGGTAGGCCCAGCTCACCTCCGTCTATCAGCAGTCGACAGATGTTCGTCCGAAAATGGGAGATGCGTATTTTAGTCGGTTCTCCATGTATTCGTGTTGGTTATTGATATGTCAAGAGTACAGTGCATTTTTGAGACGTGTGTTAGTAAGCTAGAGTATGCTTTTTTTCTGAATATTGGGAATTGATGCCTGCAAAATTGCACGTCTCTTCTAATTATCTGACGCCTCTAAAAAACTCTTTTACGTCAAGCAAAGTCACAACTGTACGTTTACCCCAAAGTATAAGATTGATAGCTTCATATCTCAAACATAAATATCAGAGAGGTGGGCAACAGTTTTCTTTCTTCAAAACAGCTTCACTGCTAGTACTTATTCAAACGTCAAATTAACTACGCAGATGGTGATGGTGAAATTTGTCATCAAAGATGAACACAAGCAGTACTGCAGTCCTACTCCAATCAATCAGTCTCAATTTTTTTTAACACACTGGCTGTACGACAGCAATTTCTTTGGTGTATTACGATGGATACAATGATATACTTAATTACTGAAAGGCAGTAATTTTATCGGCAGGCATAAGTCCAATTCTCTATATTCTTATCGTCAGCTCCAAATTTCTTGAGTTTATCTAGTCCATATTCTTAGGGGAACATGCAGGCGCCACCTACAGAAATTTTTCGCGTGAAAGTATTGTTTAGTTTTATAGTGATAGTAATAATGAAGAGCTCTGTTCTGAAACAGTTGCAAAATATTCTCACAGCTTTCAGTGGCCTCAACTATTTCATTTTTAATCTCCACTAGTGGTTAAGTGGTCTGTCAGTACTCTTTCACTGGGAAACCCACTCCAGTATGCTAGGTATTGACCCCTTTTATTTCAAGTTGCTTCGCAGATTCCAGATTCAGAGAAAAATATATGATTGGATTGTGTGTGTAACTAATGTTTTTATGCAAGTGGTCCATAAATAAATGATGCTCTCCTTTTCTGATGTGGAGAAGATTGCATAAATCTCGTTCAGATTCTGACAATTGTACATGATATAGCAAATTTGGTATACAGTTATACACTTGATCAAAACTACTTGTTTGTTCTTATACTGCAGTTCCCAAAGTAACAATTACTGAACATATTGCTCCATGCAGTTAAAAAGAGCCAAGTGAGAGTGATGCCTTTGACTCCTGGGTCTTGATCATTTCAGTAGCGTTCTAAAACATGCAACTTCATGCAGGTTACTTGTGAAATCATTCAGTGCGAACTTTTTCCTTAACTTACGCCATCCTGCATTGATCTGATTTATCATCTGCTGTTTCTATGAAACCTTTTGGCTACTTATTCTCGAAAAAAAAAAACCTTTTGGCTACTTCTCCATGTTCAGATTTCATGGTAACCTGAGTCTTCGTGCTTTCCAAAAGCAACGGGTTAAAAACGGAGCTGCAGTAAGAACACAATCCACCAATGATTCGACGAATTTAGACGCAATAATGGCACCAAGATTAAACAAAGCACGATCTTGTCCACATCCTAAGCATCAAGACAACATCACACAATTAAATTAGACCACAGACAGTAACCGCCTTGCAATTTTCGTCCACGCCGCGCAATCATCTGTCTCATTGGAGCCTTGGCAGCAAGGGGACTCCACTTGAAATCCAGGACCATATCTTATGAGTTATGAGTTCTCATTCCACACACAGCTCTGAAAGAGAAACCCAAACAAAACAAATACCTTATTCTAGCCATCATGTTGCGCTGGGCGAATGCGAGGTTGGCACACAAGACATCATCTCGGTGTAGGCAAGGAACTAAACAACTCAAGATTCTTGCAGTGACGTTGCGCTGACAGGAATATACCCAATCAAATCCATTGTGCCTTCGTATTAAAAATGCAATTTGGTTTCAGAGCAGCAATATTATGTTTTCATTGACGTTGGTGATGCGGATGTGCGCATTGTTTATTGGGTGTACTACGCAAGTATCTGAAAGAGGAAAGAGCGATGGTACTTTCCCTCTCATCACTTGATCCGACTTGGTTTGAAAACTTGGAATCGCAGCATTTTGTCACTTGTGGTGACATGTAGTGAGTAAAGGGAAGTACATACAGCTTTGCAGCAAGTACATGTAGTCGGATAAGAAGTTCGTACTGCAGTAAAGCGAACAAATTAAAGCCATAGGCTTGATGGATGAACAAACTTGTTGTTGGGGTAACGAAGCCCTCCAACAGGAATTGTGCTTGTCTTTGGTTCTCGTAAAGCCCTTCGTATGCTATGCAGTGCGGAGCTTGCCGTCCGAAGCCCTCTTGAGGCTTGGTCGAGTTTCAGGTTCACTAGCGAAGCCCTCCTGAAAGATTGGTATATTCAAGATTACGTTTCTCCGTTCTTTGTACGATGCCGAAGCCCTCAATCGTCTTCGATGCTGGGCGAAGGGGTTGATGGAAAGATGAGTAGACATGGTTGAAATCAATGATGTGTCTTTGGCTCGTGGTCCGAAAAACAGATGTCATTACAAGAGCTCCTTCCTCTATATTTATAGGAGGAGGAAATACTGTTATTACATTTGTGTCATTGATCAATTCTGTTACGGCTATTCTTTATAGGCTTTAATTCGTCTATGCTTTAACATCCTTCGCTCCTTCCTTCAAACCCTTCGTTGTGTTATGTTGAACCTTCGCATGAATCATGTAGCCTTCGGCATTATCTCCAACACTTGTCATGTAGGCAGATAAACAAACAGTGCTTAATTTTCTCCATTGACATAGTATTTTTTTGGAATAATTCTACATGAGAAGTGAGTCTTACCATCATTTAGCAAACGAGGTACGGAGCATATGCCCTTAAAGAACAGATATTAATTTTATAATTTTTGACTGTAACAATTCACATTAATAAATCACCTTCTCTCGTTGCGTACACATCAGACTTGCGGAGACCAGCTGGGGCACTTTTTTTCTTGATCAGAAACATCAGTTGACATCACAAGTTAGATGGGGTCGGCGACACATGAAACCGACAGAAACCATAACAAATCATGAACGCTGATGACAGACTAGTGAAGAAGGTCAGACGATTTCTGGACGGGCGAAAGCAAAGTTAATATGTTCTAACGAGGAGCCAATGATGATTGATCATCACTTGTTGATGACTAGGTACTAGTAAAGTAAGCAAACAGTTCAGTGATTCTTCCTGCAGTGTTGCTGAATGTTGATAACCAATGTGTTTCTTGACCATCCTTGCTTTTAGTCAATGCTGGTGCACGGCCAAAAGCACGAAGACATGTCTCTGTCCGCGGGGCATCTTCCTCAAGTCACTGTCCTAAACAAAGTGGCTATGAATGATAATAGCTTAATCATGATAAGCACGACTGGATGAGCCACCAAGCTTGGTCAGCAAATGGAGAGGAGAGGCAAGTTGCGGCTTTGCCTATCTCTAGTTAGATCTTGCTATTTTACAAGACTGATGAAGTCATCTTAATTTGATTGATCCGCTCAAGTTTATTTCCTAGACGTGTTGGGGAGCATAATGTTAGGGTAGTTGGGTTTAAGGCCCTGTTCATTTTGAAGATCGTTGTAGTACTTCATTGTGCTGCCAATGCATGCTCATAGAGTCATAGACAGAGTATTGACTCGTGGCGTTGAGCTTTTCTTTTCTTCCCTTTTCATTCTTTGTTTGCAACCATGGTATTGAGCTATCCTGGGCCGTAATCAAGCCCCCCCCCCCCCCCTCCTTTTATTTGTGAGTAGGAAAAAAATTCCATTCATGTTCTGCAGTAACAGGTCATTTTAGCAAGATGGAAATAAGTAACTATGGCCAAGAGGCCCATGGGCTCACGAGTAATGACACAGTGCATACGCCCAGGTCCATCAACGGGTATTAGCGTTACACCCAGTTCACAGAACTGTTGCTATTTTCAGAAACACAGTGCATACGCATACCTTCATTTACACTCATAAACTAACACAATCACTATTATGAAATCACGCACACCGATCCTTATGAACTTCTTCTAGTTCGACACCTTCAAAAGAGAGGACTAACACATTCAGTATTGAAGAAATCACCACTAGTGTCCCTACATCGAAAAATAAATTGCTTACCCAGATGGATAGGTTTCACTGAAGAGAGTTTTACCAGCTGAGCTAATTTTACAAGTTCACAAAACCGCTACGGGTCACAAACGTCCTGATCCTGGCTCCACTAGTAATGCTTAGCCAGCACATGAAACTTGCTAGTATTGTTTTAACAGCCTACATTTGCTACCTGGACCGAACAGAAAAAAATGAAATCTCCATAAAAAAAAAAAAAAACGTACAGTTCGTCAGTTCGAACAAAAAACTTGTATACCCGGTGTAGGTGCCCCCATATCGCAGAAAACAGGAACACATTCAGAAATAAAAGCAAAGCTGCAACACCAAAAAGTCCTGAAGAATGTACACTATACACAGCAAGCACCAACATCTACACAGAAGCTGAAGCAAAGCCAATATAGAAATGCGAAACCACAGTCCGGTCGCTTATTTCTACTACCACTGATCTCATTTTATCTACAGCAGCGATACTACAAATATACAGGCAGCTCCTACTTCTCGTTGCAGGACAGGTGCTCAAAAGCGTCCTTGATCGCAGCAATGGCAGCCAGGTACTTGCTCCTGCGCTCAAGGTACATTCCCTCCCGCACCAACCTCTGTGCAGTGTCATCTAACTGAAGCATTGCCTGCTGCTCCAAACGATCATCGATGAACAATCGCGCGACAAGGAACGAGAAAGAGGAGGCAGAATGCAGCCTGCTGAGATGCACGGCCTGAAGGTCTCCCCTGAAGTTCTGGTGCAGTTTTTCTGAAAGCATGGCCACATTCTTCAGGTGCTGCTCCACTTTCTGCATCAGACTCCCCATGTCATCTTGTGGCTCTGAGCAGACCTGGTCGTTCAGTACTTGGATTCTTGCAACCACATAGGGCTTTGTCCTGATGATCTCAGTGACCCGGAAGCGGTCTTCACCAACACAGGTTAGGAAAAAACGGTCGTCGATGAGCCGCTCACACTCGATCACTTGAACAAAGCACCCCACATCTGCCATTCTGCCATTTTTGCCAGAGTAGATCACCCCAAACTTGAGGCCCTCCTGAAGGAGGGTCTGCATCATGATGCGGTACCTGAACTCAAACGCCTGAAGCTGAAGTGTTGCACCGGGGAAGATAACTGAAGGGTACAGAACGATGGGGATCTCTGTTGTCTGATCCTTCTTCGACTGAACAACCTCATCTGTGCAGCCGTGCAGATTGGCCCTGCATTTCAGGACTGAGGTACTCCTCTTTTGGTGCCTCTTTGCAGCATTTCTTGAGTCAGGTCTCAGTGGAAGTTTTGGCTTGTAAGAAGGCGAGGATGGACTGAAACTGCATATGCCTGGCCTTGCTAAATTTGATAGTACTTGCACGGTCTTGAGCGCCATATATATGTACAGACTTCCCGTGCAGTGTGATCAGCGTTGTTTCCAGAATCTGTAAACAGAAGAAAGGATGCATATTCAGTAACTTGGACAGTTGATAGGATTACACTTTTTATGCAACAATAGCACAATTCTGGGCAACCAAGACATATCAGTGCATATTCAAGTATTAAGTGCAGAGCTAAACCTGCTATTATGAACTTATCAGGTTTATAAGAAAGGAAAATATCAATACTAACAGACACAAGAAGGAACCAAAACCACTGAAAATTTCAGAACAGAATGCCTTCCACTACACTAGCAGCACATAAGTAACAACTACACTACTTATCCAGCTCAAGTTCCTGCTCATTTCAACGGCTCAGAAATGAGAAGCAAAGGTTTATGCCTCTCTCGTCCTAACTGTACATAGAGCAGGCTCTGAGCGGAGCAGAGTAAGGAACTCCGGTTAGGTGTGGTTGGACAAAGGCTTGTCCTTTGATGATTGGGACCGCGTGATAGCGCCCCAACTCGCGAAAGCAATCCAAGGGATTCATACACAGCACCCTGCGGGGAGCAGGAGATAAGCCTGCTCTGTAAACCCTCATGGCAGGAAATCCTGACAAGAGGCAACAAACAACCACTGCTGGGTTGAGTTGAGTGGGATTCTCATTCAATCTCGTCACTGATTTCAGCAGATCGGAGAAGTTCCACTCTCTGAATGAACTCTGAAACTCTGAAGGCACCGCAGAAACACACGAGAAGAAAGAGAAGAAGAAGAAGAAGAGGAAACCAGGAACAGAAAGGATAAAAGAGCAGTCTGCGATGGAAAGTTGCAGAGAACGAGTGGAAGAAATCAGGGTACGGCTGCTGTATTTACCTTTGCTCGTTGTCACCCCTAAAGTTGGAGGTCCAGCAGCTGGAACCGGAGTGGGAGCAGAAGAACCAGCGGGCGCGGCGGGTTGATTGACGACTGATGAGATCAAAGACCAGGGGGACAGAGGAATGAAGGAAGCCGAGAGATGATAGGAGCAGAGGAAAGAGATGAATACTAGATATATAGATAGATAAAGCCTACCACTTATACTACAGATTATTGACGCCCATCCGATGAACAGTACCCTTCCTTCTTCTAGACTGGATCAGATCCACGGTCGCTGACGGTGGCCCCAGCGACGCCCCTGCTCGATTCAATCGAAGGGTTGGTGTGGTGCTGCTATTGTAGCTCTGATGCTGAACAAATATCATCGTCACAGATTCGCCGTAGTGCACGAGTATTATATTAGCGTCAAGTCTCCGACTAAGATAACAACCGATGGAAAAAGGCAGATGGCAACAAAATGGCGAGGCGAAACAGGGTGCTGTCTCTGTTGGCGCCGAGGCAGGCCTATGGCTGCCTGCCTACCAGGCCGGCACCTTGTTCCGATTCGGTTGGCCCCATCCCGTTCCATAGCCTTCGTGGTCTTGTGGATAAGGAGGATGACGACCTCCGATAACCAAGGTAAATAATTAATAGGAAACGCTTTACGGGCACATTCGCTTGGGAAGGGAAAGATAAGGGGATAGCGATAGCTTATCAAACCGTTTTTATTATGTATCGAAGGCGAAATTTTGATGAACTTGTATACTATGTTCAGTAGATGGATGCATTGGTCCTTCTACTGAACAGCTCGGGCACAAATACGTTTAGCAGAAACACACGGGGAACAGGGACAAATATGGTGAGCAGAAACACACGGGGAAAAGGCACAAATATCTTGAGCAGAACACACGGAAGAAAAAGATGCAAGAAAAAGAAGAAGACAGGAGCATAAAATAGAAAGAGCAGTCGTCTGTGATGGAAAGGTGCAGATGAACATTGATGAACTGTTGTCTTCCATTTCCCGGGACTGCGAGATGCTGCTTGGACCTGCGGCCCTGCTGCCCCGTCGACTTGGGACAGTGATCGCATATCAGAATCAGAAGCACTTTTTTGGAGCCTAAAAAAATTCTAAAAGATCGCAAGTACGCAAATATCTTCACGGAGGCACACAATCACAGCTCATATGTGAATTGTTTTAGCATCATTTGCTTCGTCTCCTGCATTACGGTATCATCCTTCCACACGGCACGATAGGATCAATGTGTATCCGGATCCAGTTAATCCTCCAACACCTGTATATACTTACGCCCCGTCCAACCGTGCATCGAATGTGACCAAAGTGGTATCTTTTCTCTGTGAAGATATTTTTATGAAACTGCCTATCGAACAGGGTATAGAAAACCCTGGTTTCAAGTCAATGCTCACCCTCTACTTTGTTCGACTAGAAATTAAAGATCTAGATTTTCTCTTCTTCCTTCATACAGTCGTCATATCTCCCTCAAGGCTCCAGCTTCGTTCACCCCGTCTCTCATCAGCCAGCATCTTCTCTCGTGGCATCTCTACGGCCGAGTCCGACCCAACCACCCCTATTGCATTATGCTCTTTTGTCGCTACACCTCCCCCCGCCCCCTTTTTTTTCCCTGCGGGCTCTGATGGCCGACTGATCCGCCCACCTCCCTTGAACTTTATTCTAAGACCGACGCTCCTCACAGAGAACCGGAAAAATCCTCGAATACTAACCCCAATCCCCCGCGCATTTGGCGCCTCACCGTCCTGCCAGTACGCCCACCTTCATTTGAACTTTATTCTAAGACCGGCACCCATGAAGAACTCAAAAAATTCTCCAACCCTAATATAAATAACCCTTCGCCAACCCCCCCCTCCGCCCCCCCCCCCCCCCCCCCCCTCATCCTCTGTACAACCCCAGTCTGCGTGCATATGGCTTCCGCACGTCGCCGCCCTACCGGTCCGCTCACCTAACCCCGACACCCATAGAACCCCCGAAGAGAACCCCGAACCCTAACCCTTTGTCATATTAACCTCATCGAAGAACCGGCTTCGCACCATGGACTAAGCTAGAGAATTAGGAGGCACTTTTATTGAGGTGAATGAAGAATAACCTACGATTTGTGTTTAATGAAGTGGTGTCCAAAATAATGTAGAACAATTTTAACATGTCTTCGCAAGTTTCTCAAGTCCTTTTTCGACAATGTCAGTGACTCTGGTGACCTCCACCTGTCAACTTGTCACAATCGCCCTGTTGCAGCAGTTATTTTGCAGCAGCTACAATGTTTCAGTTATTTCTTCTGTAGCCGCTACAGTGTTTCTGCAGCAGCTACAGTGTTCGCAGTTATTTTTCTGCAGCCTGCCGAACAGCCTCAATGATGGCAACATACACGATTACAATTTTCTTAAATGCAGAATAAAAAATTATATCAGTTTGAGAAAATGAACTTCGTCTAGATATACAAAACCCGAAAATTACCAATCCCGCAGATAAAGCCGAAAGCCTTATTTTTCTTGATTTTCTTTGGGCAAAAGGTTTCAGATTTAAATTGCAACTTAGTGAATCAATATATGAACCATCACTTCAAATCAAAATTTTCGACCTGTCACCTAGTGGTTAGAGTTCGGGCACAAATATCTTGATCAGAAGCAGACGGGAAAAAAGAGATGCGAGAAGAAAAGCCAGTAGCATAAAAAAAAAAAGCGCAGCCTGTGATGGAATGTAGAAGCGCGGAGAAAGAATATATGGAAGGAAGAAACGAAAGCATCACTACAGCGCGCGTGGTTTCAGGGAACTGCCGTGTTACTTTTGCTCTTTCTCTTTTTCGGGATTGTGAGATGCTTGCGGCTGCATGGAGGGAGCAGCACGGCCCAACACCACGTCTGAGCGCGCACAGCGCATGACACGGCGCTCTCCACCGGCGGGAGGGCTC
>LAPY01000374.1:123363-137376 GCA_000970635.1 Eragrostis tef | reverse complement strand
CTGTTTTGCAGCAGCTACAGTGTTTCAGTTATTTCTTCTGTTGCCGCAGCTGCAGCCTGCCGAACAGACCGAATACTGGGTATGCTGCGAGCAGTCAATGGATTTACTCATTGTCCTGCTAATAATACATTAATAGTCCGCTAATCAGGAAGAATGAACATTTGCTTATGAGCTGTCAGGCACTTCTTTCAGTGGAGCCTCGACAACATATGTCATCAGTGGATTAGAAGAAAAGCATTCGAGTATGTGTGTAGTGTGCCATCCAGACAAATCCATATTTTTCGTCAAGTGCGGGGTACATTGAAAAAACAAGCATGTCTTTGCTTGCAGCATGATGTATCACAACTTCTAAAGCAGTAAGCTGAATCAAAAGGGCAGAGATATTTTTTGTGCTGCATGCTGTTCTAACTTCTAGTGGCAAACAGAAAAGTATCTGATATGCTGGCAAGCTGATGTACTGAACCATTTATTTGAATGTGCTATTATTTCGTAACAATTAGTTTATAAATGCAACTAGAGAATTCTAGCAAGTGTCAATTTTCTTTAAATCGAGAATTACCAATGTGAACATCGTGAAGTGCTTGAAGCAAGTGTTGAGATGTGCTTCTTCCTTGAGCTTCACAATCATCTGGAAGTGCGAGTGGTATATGTGAGCATATACTCTGAAGAGGCGCTTGAAGATGGTCTTGACGACATCACGGAAGTTTGGAGGGAAAGGAGTCCCTGTTGGCATCCCAATTTTGAACCAAAACACATGATCAGAGAAAATGAACAAAAACCAAACTGTAGTTTTCAGTTTTTCACTCTGGGACGAGGGACAAATTACCAAGCTTTTGAGGGAATATGGATTCATCGTCGAGCTGGGCTTCTATCCAGTCCATCAGGTACTCCACATACTTGGGCGCAGAGACCTCAATAGGCCTCTTGATCTTGACTCCATCAGCCCATCTGTACTCATACCTGTGGAGGTTTCATTTTCATCAGACAGTTTGCAACGTAACACCATTTTTAAATGGAAGTTCTTTATAATACTATGTGTTGGACTGTATTTGGGGTTATCAAGAAAGATACTGTACTTTGGTCCGGCTGACATGGTCGGGCAGGTAGCTGGCGTGCAGAACTCCATCAGGGTGCCGTACAGAATGTTCACTTGATTGAAGAAGTCAACAGCTGCCATCACAGATGCAAGTTAACACACTACTACAAACTGCTACCGACTGAAGAGCCTAACAAGAACAGTTCATCAAAGTGCTGACAGAGAACATGACATCAAAGACTCGTTCCTTCTATTTCAACTGAGTCTGAAGTCTGAACATGGTGTAGACTAATTCAGAACTGGAAGGATCAATACTAGAACTTACTGTTGACAGCGAGCCACTCGTTGAGATCCTCCCCAATCGGCAGACGGACCGCCTCTCGCAGGTTGCCGCTGCCGAGAGTGGCGTCGATGTGCCTTTTCAACTGCATGCCCTGAAATTATAGCCAAACAGTCACAAACTTTTCAGCTTCAGAATTAAACGTGCAGATACATGTAGTGGCATGATGCAGCTACGTTCCAGAGACTTCTTCTTATTGCTGGAAACGGACAGCCTGAATTTGAGCCCAAAGTAATCCTACTTTTTCTAGCTGTATCCGATTTAGCCACCGTAAACAGCCGGTTTACAGAGAGTTTCGGCGTTGCAAGAAAGCTATAGCTAAATGCCGACAAGGAAAACGGCTGTGACGAAAGGGAAGGACGAAAAAGGTGCACGGCTTTAGTTCCAGGTACAGGCCATTTGGAGGCAAACGGACGAAAAAAAATCGAGATAAACCGCAGTGGAAACACCCATCTCCAACTGAATTTGTCAAGGATATGAACAGCGTTCAAACAGCTTTTCTCTGAACGGAAGAAGCAGGTCCTGTAATCCAAAACCTAGAGCAGCTGACGACATTAGCAGGCAGGGAAGAACTCCGAAATTGGCGACATCCTAGATGACCAAAACTGGATGCATTTTAATTCGTAGCGCAGATTCAGGGGAACGCAGTCGAGCGTGCAAGTGCGAACTCGTTATCAGGCACAAAAAGTTCAATCTACTCGGCCGCGACTGGAAGAATTTGGTGCGTACGTACCTTGTTCCCTGACGTCGCGCTCTTCTTGGGCCTGAAGGTCCTCTGCTTTCTGCAAGAACAACCAGTCGACGAAACGCCATGAGATCACGATGGAACGAACCGGAACAGAGCTAGCGTATATCGATTCAAGAAAACATGGAGAATTCTCTTCTTCTAAAAGAGAAGAGAGCACTGAACAAACACAAAACACGATGGGTCGTCTCCTCACCTGCTTCCAAGGCCAAAGAAGCTCATGTTCTTCTTCTGCTTCTCCGGCAGTTCAGGACTTGCTGAAAAAGAATTAAGCGACGGCGACCGGGGTCGAGGAAGAAGAGGAGATGACGGAAAGGTTTCGGAGGAGGGCCGTAATAAATCCTCCGTAGGATTGATGATTCTGAGCCCTCCTGACGCTGACAGAGAGAGTATATATATGGCCTCGATCCCCAGGTGTGACGTACTTACTACTCGGATATGGACATCATCTCAGCAGAGAGAGAAGTTGAGAAAGAGAGAGAGAGAGAGATAAAGAGAGCCAGGCTGGCGGTGACGGAGAGCGGCAACGGGCTGGCAAGCAGAAACGAAACCGGCGGGCGCCAACCTCACGCCCGGCTGTCAGGCAGCGTTTTCCGTTATTCCGTTTCACCGCGCGGTGTTGCGTGCACACTGTCGTGGTCACGGCACGGCTGGCTGTTATCCGCTCAGGACCCGGCTTACTATGACCCCGTTGATGCTTTCCTCCTCTTCCAAGCCGGCTTTGGTGGGTCTTCAACTCCCAGATTGATGCCTGCTGCCTGGCTGATGATCAGCAACAGCTATCTCGCCTTTCCAACCATCAATTGATAATAATCTAATTAAGCCTTGGCGCTCGGCTGTCTATCAAGTCCATGTTAATGTCTCTCTGTTTTTATGATACACGTTTGTTTTCAACTAACGTGTATCATATATTACTATACTAGTTTTATTATACACTATTGAGTCGAGTTCAGTTTGGACGTTGGGTTATGGATCTTAGGATTTTGGGGAGGGAGGTTTCCCAAGTCCGGTATGCTCTTGAAGTACGCTAGTCAGATGGTGAAGGAGCTGAGGCAGGGCAACAAGAACACCAAGATACATTGGTAGACAAGGAAAGCTAGATTGCAACATAAATTTGGTAGCTTTGACTACATAAATCAAAAAAAAATGTAGTATTTGGGTCTATTCAGTTGCAAATGGAGTAGATCAAGCGCTAACAGAAATAGTATTGAGAACAGCAAGCATGTTTTTTTTTACTATGGACTAAAAGTAACAAGTTAACGCAAGCATACATTAGGATAAGATGATTTCATGCATCAGAGGACAAAAGAAACGTCACCTAAAACAGAAGAATGTTGACGCGATTCCTGACAAGAAAGACCAAAAGAAAAGAGGAAGAAGTAAACGAGGTAAATGACATTTCGGTACTCTCACACGTCAAGAAAAGAAATGACACTACCAAAACGTGTGAGAAATACAACGGTCAATTTCCGACAAGAAAGATCCAAGTTTGTAGGGAGGATTGAAGGAGGTAACCGGCATTTATTTTGTAGTTATGCACATCAAGAGAAGAGTATCCAAAAACAGAAGAATGTCAGCTCAATTCTTGACACGAAAGACCAAAAAGAAAAAAAAAAGGAAAGGGTAAAGGAGGTAAACGACATTTTCATACTTTCACGCGTCAAGACAAATCCAAAAATATAAGAATCGCAATGGTCACTTTACGACAAGAAAGATCCAAGCATGTAAGGAGGATTGAAGGAGGTAACCGACATTTATTTGGTAGTTATACAGATCAAAAGACGACTATCTAAAAATGGAAGAATGTCGCCGCAATTCCTGACAAGAAAGATCCAAAGTCAAAGAAAGGGGTAAAGAAGGTAAACGACATTTTGGTCAAGACAAAAAAAAAGACTACAACAAAAATTTGCGACAAACCCACAATGGAACAACACTCAAAAACATAAGAATCACAGTGGTCAATTTGAGATAAGAAAGATCCAAGCATGGAGGGAGGATTGAAGGACGAGGTAACCGGCATTTATTATGTTGCCAGCAATTTCTAGACCCAAAAAATAGAGATAAGGGTAAAGTAGATAAGCGACATTTTGGTCCTTTCACACGTCAATACAAAATACAAAGACACCATCCTAGAACACGAGAATCACATTGGTTAATTCTCGAGGAGGAAGATCAAAGCATGTAGGAGGGGCTGCGTAGATAACCGACATTTATTCGGTGTGTATGTGCTTACCAGAAAAAAAGCACGTTAGAATCATAAAGGTGAAAAGGCATTCTGATATATTGGACCAACCATGTCATATTATGATATGTTACAATGAAATGCATCCTCTTATCTAATATTACGCTTCCAAGTCAAATATTTCTACCTTTGACCACAATCTAAAGTTATATATATAGTTCAACAATATAAGCTTTCATGATATGTAATCCACATGTTGTTAAAAAAAATAGAAATGTTTGACTTTGATCAAAACTATAATGACATTCATATCTTGGAATGGAGGGAGTATAACATACCCAAACATTTTTTTAAGTATAATAGAGCCAGTTTGCCAACCCATCTCATTGGTCGATGGAGCCAAATAAGGATCGAGATAGAGGCGTGCGTGTGGCTGCACGTTGCCGACGTCTCATGAGGGTGCAAATATTCATCCCTAAATACCTTGGCACCCCTTGCTTACAAATATTTCATGGGAGAGCTGCAAGTACAGTTGATTGAATTAGCTGGTCCAACGAGTTTGGACCAACGAAAGTATTCCACATGTAAAGAGAAAGAAATCAAATTTGACATTAACCATCATGATCCTTCCCGTACCCAACAATTGTGACACGAAATTGTAGTCGCTGAACACTCACCATTAAAGACGCCACCTCCTCCCTAGTGCTGAACGTCCATTTCAATGCCACCTCCTCCCTAGTGCTGAAAATCCAGTACGCACAGACATATTACTTATACTGTAAAATACTTGTGAGGATTGGGCATAGGGGCATGTGCCCCAAGTGATGTAAATAGCCTGACATCTCTCCAATTGTGATGAAACGAATCAAATTTAACATCAATTTAATTTGACCCAGTATGCTCAAATGTCTCAGTAATTTTCAGATGTATTAAAAACTTTTCAAACCACCAATTTTAAAGCATCTTACAACAAATTTAGGATTTAGTTCAACATCAACCGTAACATGTAATGATTCACCAGACTACAGATAATTTGGAGGAACTATCGCAAACATACATGTTTAAGGAGTTGAATATATGCAAAAGTATTTTGTGTATCATTTTATATTAAGCTGCAGAATTAAGAAATGAAATTTCAAAACTGTAATTTTTTTAGGCGTTAAAACTACAGTTTTTGCGACCAATTTATTCTATTTGATGTGTTAATTCTATTGAGTTGCTTATCATTAGTAATCATGTGGTGTAAGTATAAAAAAAGGCAGATATAATTTATTTGCGTATGGGTAGATTAGTACAAGAAAACGCGCATCTAGCTGCAGGTTGGGACGGCACCGGTGCCTTGATGCTAATTATAGTTTCCATCTTGGATACTGTTAATGGCGAGGACCGACTTATCTAGGATTCGAATGGCGATTATCAAGCTGCCGTGACCTTGCTGGTGTATAAGTTTCTTCTCTTTAACGTTTGCTCTGAAAAAGAAAGTTTGTAACTAATAAAAAAAGAAGGAACTGTTGCTGCATCCTCTGTCACTGAATATTCTCTCCAATGGTTTCTATATTTTTATTAAAAAAGCTTGTCGCTTAAATTTCCAAAAATTAAACCATTTGGTGTGGGTCCCACTTAATCCATGTGTGGTCCCTCGCTCATCTCCATCAAATCGGTGGAGAAGCTTCCTCTCTTCTCTCCTTCTCTCGACTCTTCCGCTCCTGCTACAGTAGCCCGCTCGAGCGCTCCATTTCTCCGGCCAAATCCGGCCCCTCCCCTCCTTCTCCGGCTTGCTGCCGGTGTGGGTTTGGGTGAGGGACCCATCCTGTACAGGTTAGGTTGTTTTGCCTTTCAGTTTTAGGTGTAGTTGGAGTCTCTTCTCTAGCAAGAGTCTTTCGCCTTCACTCTGAAGGTGGTTTGTATCTCCGTGTTGGTAGTTCTGTGCTCAAGTAGCTTGTCCCTAGTGGTTGTTGCCGTGATGGCCGATTTCCCCGTCGGCTTCTTCCCCGGCGGGCGCTTCTTTCTGGTTTTCTTCTTCTCCATTGCTCAGCTGCAGGCTTCATGGAGGCTTGGTGATTGCCGGTGCTCTGCTTGTGTGGAGCTGGTTGATGGATGCTGTGGTTCTCTTGATAGGGTCGATCGCAGTTGTTTGTTGATCCCCGAATTCATCTGGAAAGCCTCCAAGTATTTTGTGTATCATTTTATATTAAGCTGCAGAATTAAGAAATGAAATTTCAAAACTGTAATTTTTTTAGGCGTTAAAACTACAGTTTTTGCGACCAATTTATTCTATTTGATGTGTTAATTCTATTGAGTTGCTTATCATTAGTAATCATGTGGTGTAAGTATAAAAAAAGGCAGATATAATTTATTTGCGTATGGGTAGATTAGTACAAGAAAACGCGCATCTAGCTGCAGGTTGGGACGGCACCGGTGCCTTGATGCTAATTATAGTTTCCATCTTGGATACTGTTAATGGCGAGGACCGACTTATCTAGGATTCGAATGGCGATTATCAAGCTGCCGTGACCTTGCTGGTGTATAAGTTTCTTCTCTTTAACGTTTGCTCTGAAAAAGAAAGTTTGTAACTAATAAAAAAAGAAGGAACTGTTGCTGCATCCTCTGTCACTGAATATTCTCTCCAATGGTTTCTATATTTTTATTAAAAAAGCTTGTCGCTTAAATTTCCAAAAATTAAACCATTTGGTGTGGGTCCCACTTAATCCATGTGTGGTCCCTCGCTCATCTCCATCAAATCGGTGGAGAAGCTTCCTCTCTTCTCTCCTTCTCTCGACTCTTCCGCTCCTGCTACAGTAGCCCGCTCGAGCGCTCCATTTCTCCGGCCAAATCCGGCCCCTCCCCTCCTTCTCCGGCTTGCTGCCGGTGTGGGTTTGGGTGAGGGACCCATCCTGTACAGGTTAGGTTGTTTTGCCTTTCAGTTTTAGGTGTAGTTGGAGTCTCTTCTCTAGCAAGAGTCTTTCGCCTTCACTCTGAAGGTGGTTTGTATCTCCGTGTTGGTAGTTCTGTGCTCAAGTAGCTTGTCCCTAGTGGTTGTTGCCGTGATGGCCGATTTCCCCGTCGGCTTCTTCCCCGGCGGGCGCTTCTTTCTGGTTTTCTTCTTCTCCATTGCTCAGCTGCAGGCTTCATGGAGGCTTGGTGATTGCCGGTGCTCTGCTTGTGTGGAGCTGGTTGATGGATGCTGTGGTTCTCTTGATAGGGTCGATCGCAGTTGTTTGTTGATCCCCGAATTCATCTGGAAAGCCTCCATTTGGTCAAGCCCGGTGTTGCTCATTCAAGATCTACGGCTTGGTCCTTCTCAACCTCTTTCAATGGTGCTGGTCTTGAGGCGACTGTCAGAGGGGCCGCTGGCGAGTCAATCATCCAGCATTCTGAGGCTTCTTTCCCATCTATGTTGCGGTGTATTCTTCCTCCTTATGCACCGTCCGGTCCCCGCGTGGATGGAGGCATCCTCGACTAGCGAAGTGCTACAGGCCTGGTTGAGCCATTCTCTGAAATTTCTGCGGCGATGCAGGCTTCTCCGGCGGCATCGATCTGAAGTTGCTAGTTTGGACCTTGATGTAATCTTTATTTTCATGTATGTCCTTTTGATGCTGAAAGACCTTAAGTTAGCTTTAGAATCGTGTAGGGGTCTTTCTGCAAATGTATTGATACTTCTGGAGTAATGGAGATCTTGATGCCCTGCTGGGCGTTCCGCCTTCACAAAAAAAAAAATCGGTGGAGAAAACATGGGCTTTGATATGTTGACAAATTTTCTTATAAAAACACAAGCAAGTTAAGTGTAAATGAAACCATGCCTACAAACGAAACGCACCATTCTGAAAAATATTGTGGCATGGCTTCTTCTTAATTGCAATTTCGGCCTCTGACTACACTCTCAACTGATCAGTTGCACTGAGAAAATATAATGAGACCTTAAGGGGCAAAAACAATCATAATTTGCGAGCCAAACACTTTTGCCTTCCTAAAAATGGTATATCTACAACGCAATCTTGTCAAATTATGATCAATGATTGTACTAACCACTTTAAAACCAAACTTATAAATCTAAATAGAAAAATGGAGTGGTGACAATGTCACCTCATGGTACTCACTCTGTTGCTTTTCTCGAAAGAACGGTCATAAACAAAGTTTACAAATAATTGGCTTCATTGTGCAGCAGGCGCAATATATGCTTGGGGTACATATCTGCGCTTTCTGATGATTGGAACCGGTTTCTTCAAGCTGTCACCAAAATGGTCATGCGTGTATCTTTCTCTGAAGCCAGTGATTTGAAAGGAACAGACTGATATTTCTTCTTAATATAATTTTTTTTTGCGAGTGAATATAAAACTTTGTTGAGTACCAATTATGGACACTGGACCGTGAAATTGAAATTTATGTAGCTTAGTTCAGGTCCGATGCAGCATATGAATTTGAGTCTGAGATATTGGGCAAGGATAAAAATTTGGTGGCGCAACTAATATCAAAAGACAAACTAGTTGTTCGTTCGAAAGAATAAGGCGGTCCAGATACGAAAACCACGACAGATTTATGAACTGGATGTTTTCTTTAGCTAATATTATTTTCAGAATAGCTCACAATCAGGTTGATCATTATGATGATAATGGCATGTAGTACGTCGAGCCCGCTAATTTAGCAAGTCATGCGAGACGGCTAGCTTATACCACATCCTTCACGTGATATGATTGGGGAAACGCAGAGAGAATCGGCATTATTGTTACTCGAAAGAAACGGGATTGGGGAATGATGGTGTTGCCTGACGGACCAGAATAGACCAAATCCGCCTAGCTGGATGGCAGTTGTGTGATGTTCTTGTTGACCTGCTGCTGCCTTTTGCTCTGGGTCCCTGGCAGTTTTTCGAGTTTCCTTTTCCCCTTTTTCGCCTAGCGGTTTAAGTGGCGGTAGTTAGGCTAAACTCCTCCTGGGCTGGGCTACCATTTATCTTGTTGTGCCTAAAAGGGCCTAAATTATGTCCTGACGCCCATCCTACATAGCCCATAAGATGTGTAGCCGTGGCCTAAAAAAAAGGCCGTGGGCAGAAAACTTGAAGAGTTACAATTGGGCTCGGCCCATCTAACGGCGCCAACTGAGCCCATAACATCCCTCCCACGGCTTCCACCATCTTCTCTGAAGCCAGTGATTTGAAAGGAACAGACTGATATTTCTTCTTAATATAATTTTTTTTTGCGAGTGAATATAAAACTTTGTTGAGTACCAATTATGGACACTGGACCGTGAAATTGAAATTTATGTAGCTTAGTTCAGGTCCGATGCAGCATATGAATTTGAGTCTGAGATATTGGGCAAGGATAAAAATTTGGTGGCGCAACTAATATCAAAAGACAAACTAGTTGTTCGTTCGAAAGAATAAGGCGGTCCAGATACGAAAACCACGACAGATTTATGAACTGGATGTTTTCTTTAGCTAATATTATTTTCAGAATAGCTCACAATCAGGTTGATCATTATGATGATAATGGCATGTAGTACGTCGAGCCCGCTAATTTAGCAAGTCATGCGAGACGGCTAGCTTATACCACATCCTTCACGTGATATGATTGGGGAAACGCAGAGAGAATCGGCATTATTGTTACTCGAAAGAAACGGGATTGGGGAATGATGGTGTTGCCTGACGGACCAGAATAGACCAAATCCGCCTAGCTGGATGGCAGTTGTGTGATGTTCTTGTTGACCTGCTGCTGCCTTTTGCTCTGGGTCCCTGGCAGTTTTTCGAGTTTCCTTTTCCCCTTTTTCGCCTAGCGGTTTAAGTGGCGGTAGTTAGGCTAAACTCCTCCTGGGCTGGGCTACCATTTATCTTGTTGTGCCTAAAAGGGCCTAAATTATGTCCTGACGCCCATCCTACATAGCCCATAAGATGTGTAGCCGTGGCCTAAAAAAAAGGCCGTGGGCAGAAAACTTGAAGAGTTACAATTGGGCTCGGCCCATCTAACGGCGCCAACTGAGCCCATAACATCCCTCCCCCCCGGCTTCCCCCATCTCCGTCCAGGCGTCCATCCATCAGCGGCGGCGGAGCGACACCAGCGGAGGCGGCGATCAGTTCGGCTGTCGGCGAGCAGGAGAAGCCCAGTGAGTTGCTCTCCACCTCATCCATCCTCATATCGCTCGCTTGCGTCCTTTCTCCAATTCGTTCTGACTACGTCGGGATCCTTAGGGTTCATACAGTTTGCTGGTGTGGATCCTGGTCTAGGCTGATCCAGTGGAGGATCATCGTGGGTGTCGTGGTCTCGTGGACATAGAGATTAGGGGCAATGTGATTTTCTCAGATTTCGTGGTGCTTCTTTCAGGGTCTTTTATGAGTAGTTGGTGGTCACAAATCTAATCTCAGGAGATGATTGATGCTGTTGGTCGTAAACGATTTCTGGAATCTCGTTTTGGTGTGGAGTATTGGGGAATGGAACTAATTAAGTGATTTTTTGTCAATTTCGTCAATGATTGGTTTCTGTGATTGCGTCCCGCTTCAATCTTATGCTTAGTTGGTGTAGATTCTTCCCCAGCACACTGTAGTTGGTAATATAGTTGCGAAAAGAAGCTATGATTAGTACGTCAAACATGAATACATCACTCGATCCTGATGAAGTGTCATTGATATGTGTGCCCTAGACAGCAAAGAGGAAGGGGCCTTTTGTTGGTCTGAAGGCAATAAGGTGTTGAAGAAATTTCATCAAGGATCAAACCTTGTGTCGCCTGTGCCATAGCCTTTTTGTTGAAGTTGTTATGTAGGAGGACTTGGGTAGTAGCAGCTATGTTGGTTCATGTCTTGCTGATCAGGCAGTTCTGAATTTGTTGTGTTGCTGCAGGGGTAGGATGGTGGCTGCGGCCAATTTCTCCTGAGTGGTTGCAATGTGGTGTTGTTTGGTTAATTTTTCCCCTTTTTTCATTTTAAAATATGTCAGTCTTGCTTTAGTGGATAGAAGAATGAAGTCTTTGCTTCCATGTTTCAACTGGAAAATTTCAATCTGTTTTATTCGTTTGTATGATGTAAAACTGCTACATGACATGGAATGGCATAAGCGGTTACTTCTTTCATTGGTATGGGAGCCTAGCTTGCTTCGACGAATAGTTATTGTTGTTCCATGGAATCTTAATTTGCGGCAAGTTCTCATATCCTAATCTCTTCTTCTTTTTTTCCTTCTTTTTTTTCTGTGATGGTACTCCAATCCACCTAATGTTGTCAGAAATGCACTTTACAATTAGGTTGTATGTTTCTGCATAGTTTCGTTTTCATGGGGTAATATATTAGATTTCACATTCTATATAGAATATGTTTTTAGTCATGATATCAATTACAAATGCAAATATATCCATTGCATCCTTCAATTCTACTTGCATTAAAAAAATAAAAAGGCTATGTAGTCATCATGACTGAAAAGTATGTAGATATCCTTGTTTCATTAGTGACAGTGGTGATGTAGTGGAAAGATGTTAGTACTTGGCACAAAGCATGACCATCCATCCTTAGGTGTATTTTCCTCAATAAATATTTGCGTATCTGGATGTATTCAAATTTATGTTTGTTAGAAATGTCTGGACTTGATAACACTCATATTTATGTTCCTTGTCATCAGCAGTCCCCCGTCCTTTTAGTACTGCATAGCATATGGTGATTGTACAATTATGGCTATGAGATAGGTTTGTGAATAGCAACAGGATTTTTATCTTTGCCATGCATTTTGATATTTCTACTGTGCTTAGTATAGATATTGATAATGAATTTACTAAATGCGTTGGTGCATTTCTTGCTTTCTGTTCGAAACAATCAAGTGCAGTAAGATCATCACTAATATCCTCAATTTAGCTTTGTAAAATTCGGCTAATCATGTCCCTTTACCAAGCTGTGATTCTGTATTGATTGCTAATGTACGATTATTGGATGTTGCGCAGTGATGGAGAAGTATCAAAACAACGCTAGGTTTGCATCCTTTAGTGACGCTCCATTTGCTCTCCGCTGTAAGAAATCATGCGTGGATTTGTTATTCTTGTAAGTACTATGTTCTTTGTCATTCTGGTATAGTTTTCAGATGCATCCATTAGGAGATAGTGGAGACATAACTGGCATCTCTTCAAGTGCATTAGGCATTAGCTCATTTAGGATGTGATGTAATATGGAGCTTGAAGTGGCAATCTGCTCTGCTGGCACAGATCTGAACTGAGCTGTTGACCAGTGAAGCAATACATTTCCCATTTTTCATAGCTCAAGTAAATGTTGATTCCAGTCCTTTGTAACTCTAGGAAACATTGATAGTGGATACTGATCCTTTCCACTGTTATTGTGTGTGTGAAAGACATTATTATATAAAACGTTTGATTTTTGGAAACGTACGGAAGTGCTTGTCCATGCCTTGTGGCTTTAACCATTTCAGTCCTCTTTCTATTTTATCTGGATATTGGTATTATGTGTTGTACAGCTTCATGGGGAAACACCCATCTACTTTGAATCTGTGATTCTAAATTATCTTCTTTTTTTTTGTATGAGCTTTCGTCAATGCAGTGGGACCTCTACTATATCTGTTCTAAGTTTGTTGCCTTCTTTTCAGGTGATCTTGGTAGCTTGATCTCGAATCTTGAGTAAGCTAAGGGCTACGCATCCACAGGTGCTCTCGACCAAGGACATCTCCATTAGGAAGCCGGCCTCCATGAAGGTCAAGATCTTGCAGTGGCATGCGGTGGCTTCATGGACGTGGGATGCGCAAGATGAAACATGTGGCATATGCAGGATGGCATTTGACGGCTGCTGCACTGACTGTAAGTTTCCAGGTGATGATTGCCCGCTCATGTGGGGTGCGTGCAATCATGCTTACCATCTCCACTGCATACTGAAGTGGGTCAATTCGCAAACATCAACGCCCCTTTGCCCCATGTGCCGCACAGAATGGCAGTTTAAGGGCTAATGCACATTAGTGGAGTATCTGGAATGTATCAGCACGATGCAGCTTTCATTATTGGGAGAAAGCTAGGATGTATTGTTGGAATGGAATTTTAGCATGCTGTCACTTTATATTGTGCTAAAAGGCTACAATCCTGATTATCAGCATCTGCTTAAGTGAACTTGTGCCGACTTGAGGTTGTGGCCAAGCAAATGAAATGATAATATATCAGAGGCGTTAAGCTTTCTGACCTCATTGCTATTTTTTGTGGTGCTATTGTTTACTTTCTGAAGGATTTAAAGTGTCGACTTTGGGTTTTGTTCTGGTAAAGTAGTAACAAGAAGCATGAAGCTGTATATGGCTTTGCTTGCTTTTATCTCTGTTCTCTTCTTCAACAGAAATAGTGATCCATAGGTTATCAGGTGTCACTTTAAGCTCTGCACACAACTTCAGTAGGCATGTGCGTATTATTTAGTCGTATTCTGAAAAAGAAGTATCTAAATTTTGTTTAAAGAAGGAACGAACGGGACATGCAAATTATGCTATCGTGGTAAATTATATCTATTCCTTCCAAAACTTTGTCCCTTGCAATTTGTTTCTTCCGTGCCAATGTAGTAATGGCAATATGCCAGCAAATTATTCCTTATTAGCTTATGCAGAAGCATGGATTGACTGTTAGGGCCGGTAGAGCTTTTCTAACGGCTTCACATAATTGTCAACCAAAGGGGTGCTTTTTCAGATGCTTCTTCTTAAAAATAGGAAGAAGCTTTATCTAAAAATAGGTTGAACCATGAAGCCACAAAATGGTATGAAGCCACA
>LAPY01000374.1:69178-85158 GCA_000970635.1 Eragrostis tef | reverse complement strand
TCGGACGAGGCGGCGGGCGCGGGCCTCACTCTCGCGGGCTTCGCACGCCCAGGTTAAGGCTCTTTGACCGGTTTTATCTGGGTTAAGCGTCCCAGATTAGGATACCTTAACTCAGGTATCCGACATGTAGGTTCATCAATTCTTGTGTGAATGTTAAACACTCATCTAGCATTCCGATATTCCTTTTTTTAAGGAACATCCAGATATTCGCATGGCGTGCCCCTAAAATCCTTTCCCCAATCACACATTTTTTTTTTTGAGGAGTTTTCCCAATCACACTTGCTAGCAGCAATTCGTGCCCAGCCCATGTAATAAGCCAATCGAGGGCCGGCCCACAATCATCTCCAGCTCCAGTCGTTAGGGTTTGTTTCGAGGCAGCTGTGCTACGCCGCAGGAGCTCCTTTTAAAACCTGGACGCCTTGCCGCAGGTCCGAGACGGCGGCTGCTAGGGTTTCGAGAAGGCGAGGCGAAGCTCCGATACCCCATCCCCTCTCCTGAGTTCGAGTCGAGGGAGCCGCCATGAGCCGGTCGGGGCAGCCTCCGGATCTCAAGAAGTAAGTTCCCGCCTCCATGAGCCTCCACTCTTCGTCAGATCTCACTTTGTTCTGTTCACCGTGCTGATTTTTGGTTTTCTTTTGTGCGCATCGCAGGTACATGGACAAGAAGCTTCAGAGTAAGTTGAAATATCTGACTCCAAACTCATGGCCTTGTAGTCTACATGTAGTTATCCTGCTAACCTGTCAACGATCCAGCTCATCTGATCTCTAGACGAATTAAATGGTAGTCCCCGTAGCTCTTACTAGCATCGGAGCATGTAAAAAACATGTAGTTTACATGTTGCTCTGTTTTACTGTTCCTTATTATCTGTGGTCATCTTGACAAATGAAGTGGATTTCTGTTTGCTTTCTGTACATTTGCGTCAGGTTTTATTTGTCAATTTCAAACCTTTTCGTAGGTTTCCTGGATGCAACTTTGTAAGTGTAGCCCCAGCCTGCATTTTGTTTTTGAATTCCCAATGCCCCAAATGATGAACATAATATAAAAGCTATGGATTTATCTCCAGATGAAGCTTTATGTCATAGTTACTCTGATGGGCATGTACTGGCATTTTTATTTCTTTTGTAGCTAGCAAGCGTGCAGGTTTCTGATATTCGCAGTGCGAGGCACCAATTATTGTGGTTGTCATTAACTACAGCGCTGCACGTTTGGTAATGACTGCCTGGATGATGATGACATAGTGAAATAGTCTTTTTTGTTAAATTTCCATAGTCGTTTTAGTTACTAGTCTTTTTTTTAAAAGTAATCCGTGTTGGTTGGCTGTCCTACATGATGATGATATTCCAAAAGCTATGGATTAATTTCCAAATGAGGCTTTTTTTGTCATAGTTACTCTGATAGGCTGCCATATCAACCTTTTGAACTTGCTTACTTGCAATCAGCCAATGCCTTTCATGGAACAGATGTTCATGACAGTTCCTAAATGTTGGTAAGTTTATGTAATTTGAGGATGAGCATTTTTGTTTTATAAAGTGTAGCAGCAAATTCTTTCCACCAGAAAGCTTGTTCCCAGTATCAATGTGATAATCACTTATAGCACCACAGAAACAGCACTTTATAGCATTTTGATTGTTTGAAAACTTCACTGGCCAGTTCAGTCTGTTTACTAGGGTCCTTCTACTTGTTAGCCATCCAGGCTATTGAACTCTTGTGCTGTGATGTTTTAGCGTCAGAAAGCAACCCAAAAAGATGCGTGGCTGAACAGCCATGTCTTTACTCTGGAATTACTTGTACCAGATAGCATTTGAATGCGTTGTCTCGAAAACTTCATGAATACTATTTATGTTCTTACACAATCGCAGGCAGTAACAACTGAACTAAGATCTTTATGATTTTGCTAAGGCTTCATTTGTCTGAAGGTGATATTTTGCCAATATCCATGCCAGAAAATTTAGAACATAAATCCTGTAGCCCAAACGAGATGTCCAAATAAGAACATCCAGTCTCACTTCATTACTGATCCAATTTTATGATCAACAGCTAGAAAAATGTTGGCGTTGGCAAGTTACTCTTTGACTATGACTAGTGTTAAATCTTTGCCTTAATGGATCTAAGGTACTTGCATTGGATTTTGCCTGTTGATGAGTGGCTTAATGTTTACCATTTGTTCTTTTCTACAGTCAAGCTGAATGCAAACCGTGTGGTTGTTGGCACACTCCGTGGGTTTGATCAGTTCATGAATCTGGTGGTGGACAATACTGTGGAGGTCAATGGAAATGATAAGACTGATATCGGGATGGTGGTAAGTTGTCAGCTATTGATATGTGCTTTTTAATGAATATATACTTGGTTAGTTCAAATTTGAGCTAACCAGCGTGAACAGTAAATGAACTGATTGTATTTAACTGTGTTAAGCCGTGGTTAGTCAATAATAATATGCATCGTAAGCTAATGTCCTGAAATCATCCGCAGGTTATCAGGGGGAACAGTGTTGTCATGATTGAGGCGCTGGAGCCCGTCGCCAAATCACAGTGAATTTACGAGGCATTATTCAGCATCAGTAGATCTAGCCTTGGCACTGTGAAAGCTGATGTATATGATCAGTGAACATGTTTGTACCTTGACTTGTTTGCACAGCAATATAACGTAGGACGTGGTTGATAACTCTTTACATGTAGTATTTTTTGTTCTCTGCACATATGTGGTCACTTATTAACTAAGGTTACCTCAGTAGTGCCCGAATGCTTGGTGTTTGCATATTACTACTACCTTGTCACCTTCACAGCAGGCCCAGTTTAATTTGTGCTGGCTCCTGGTTCTAAGGTGACAACATCAATAGCTTGTTTTGCATTTTTGCAACCTTTTCCAGTATGCTCTGGGCAATGAGCGATTCGGTAAATTGTTGCTACGTTGCCTGTTGTTTTGGAGACATCTCATTGGGGTACATCCAACACAACCCTAAGTGCTCAATCAGTTTAGCTGTACTTGTTCATTGAGATTTGAGAGTCGATCAGTTTAGCTGTACTTGTTCATTGGGAATTGTATTTCATATGCGTGAGGAGAAGCAAATCGCCAGATTGTCGTGAAACTGTAGGTGTGGGGTTACCAGAGCTGCTAAATTTTATTCATTGCCAGCGCGGTAGATCACGGCTCTGGTGCCGATGGACTGGCTGTGAGTGTAACCAGTCTCTTTGATATAAGCACAGTATAGTTTTTCCTTTTTACTTGAACTTAATGAGACGGCCATGCAGTCCAATTAGTTTAACTAGACTTGCATATTTAAGTTTGAAGAAAATTAGTAGAAAAATAAAGTGAGCTCTTGTTGCTCATAGAAAAAATAATTTCTTACATTGTTAGTGACTATGACATGGATTGGTGAGAGCTTAGCGGAACAACATGGCTGGTGACCCTCTGAGAGAGCGCTTCGTGGAAGGCATAGAAGCCGAAGCGAGGGCCAAAGCATTGCTGTTAACGGGGTTAAACAGTTGCCTGATGGTAGTCTTTTTTTTTTGGCATCATAACTCGCTCATTTAGTCATTGTGAACTGGTTCAGCCATATCGCGAACCATTTAAGTTTTAACAAAATGTGGGGTCATGCCAATGCTTTTGCACACGATTACGCGACCTATACAATGTCTTCAACTGAATCAAATCAAAATGCATAGTAATTTGAAAGCGAACCTCTCAGAATAACATTCCACCCGGGGCCTCATCTGACTTGAGTGCACTCACCAATACTGAAGAATCGGTCTCTAAAATAACTCCTGTCATTCTTGTTGCACATTATGCTTCCAGCGCAGCAATGCTTCTCCATCAATATTTACCTTCAGAACATCAGCAGGGGGAGGAGACCACCTCCCACAAGCATTTTTTTTTGGCTTCTTGTCCTTCTCAATTTTCTGCTCCGCTACACGCTTCAGCGAATGATCTCGTCTCCAGCATTTTGCTTTGTTCTTTGCACTCCACCAGCACCATAGAAATATGACGGTAAGTTGTAGATCCCCCTCCATCGCCAGAACATGGCCTACCACTTGCTGTGCACTACCAATCTCCATTCTCCAGTAATTTCAGTCGTATATTTTCGCGATATGCAAGTCCTGATTAATCACATCAACACGAGCCCTTCGCTTTGGCCCTTTAAAAGCAACGGCGATTAAACGAATGTACTTCACATAAAAACTTATGTTTACGTTGTGGCTGCCGCCTGCCGGTGGGTACTCCGGGCACCTTCACGAGACACGTACGGCCACATATCAATCAGCCTGTTCGGCAGTCTGCGGCTGCAGAAAAATAATTGCGAACACTGTAGCTGCTGCAGAAAAATAACTGAAACACTAAGCAGCCAGACAAACAAGCTGAATGACAGAATAAGAAAAGTACAAGAAAAAAAAGACAGAATGAGAAACAAAACAACTGACCATTCATACAGGGGCAATACAAGGATTTCTGCTGAAAAGAAAAACGCCACAGCGCAGGGGTATATACATGGATCAGTCGATAGTGGCAGCCGCAAGCATGTCCTCTCACCCACGGCCACCGTAGAATTACCAGCGGTGGACAAGAGCGCCACGAGGAGGACGACGACGCTGAGCAGTGAGCGGACGCCGACTTGTGTGCTTGCAGCCATGCTTATCTACTGGTCCATCACCTCACTCATTGAACATAGCTGAATCGTTAGCCAACAAAGTTTGAATACGAATGGTTGTTGTTTCCGCCAACTCATGATACTGAAGCTAGTTCGTGTGGCACACTATTACAAGTCCAAGGGTCAAAAGGGAGGGTTTCATGGCATTGTTCAGGTTCGCCGCATCTGTTTCAATGAGAGTTCCGCTCAATACCATAAGGATTAGCAAAGTTCTTCAATCGGTGTTCTCTTGTAGACAGGCCAGGAAGGCACCGCTCGCTGCTTGAACGTGACCTGCACCAGCTCCATGAAATCTCAATCGTGTTCCCGAGGAACAAAGTGAAAGCCCGGGACTCCCTACCCCTTTGTGATGTTTGATCAAATGAACCATCAGTGTTGTAATCGTCATACCACCAGGAGTTGGTTTCTTCCATGCTGCCTTTTCCCTGTTTTAAGTCTCGCAACATTGTAGCATGATAACAACATTGAGTTAATGACCGTCACCTGGTGACATTGCGAATTTCCACC
Source organism: Eragrostis tef (assembly GCA_000970635.1). NCBI lineage: Eukaryota > Viridiplantae > Streptophyta > Magnoliopsida > Poales > Poaceae > Eragrostis > Eragrostis tef. The sequence continues at coordinate 80,009 of LAPY01000374.1, read as the reverse complement.
AGAATCGATGCGTACGTTTTTTATTTTGAGCCAGTACGTTTTTCTTTTCCCTCTTTTTTTTATAAAGGAAGAATTGTGCAAAAATGTCCCTGAAGGGCCTACATGTAGGCAGAAACCAGCCCAACGAACCCTACGCCGTCTGAATGCCCGGCCCAAGAGAAATTGATCGGCCCATCGTAGCCTTGCCAACTTCCCCTCAAAAGTCTCGCACGCGCACAGGCACAGCATCGCCATCGTCATCCAAGGGGAAACCCCTCCTCGCGCCGCCCGCGCCGCCGAACCCTTCTCCTCGCGCCGCCCGCCCGCGCCGCCGACTACCACCACCGGACCGTGCACGTCGCCGGGGGAGGTTGTTTCTCCTAAACAATCCACTTTGTCTATTTTACCTCTTAATAAACAAAATGATGGCTCATTTTACCCCTCAAACAATTCTATTTGGTGAAATGTACACCTTTTTAAAGTTTGTCTTTTTTTATCTCAGCATACAAGTGGATTTTGAAATGTACATCTTAACATAGATTATTGTCGCAACTAATATCATGTAAAATTTGAGCTTCAAATTCCACTTGTAGAATGAGAAACAAAAGAAACAAACTTCCAATAAGGTGTACATTGCACTAAATAGAATTGTTTGGGGGGTAAAATGAGTCATCATTTTGTTTAGGGGGTAAAATAGACAAAATGGATTGTTTAGGGGAGTAAAATGGACGTTTTCGAAATAAAAACAAAAATGACAGAATGAGAAACAAAAAAACCGAGCATTCATACAGGGGCAATACGTTATACAAGGATTTCTGCTGAAAAGAAAACGCTACAGCGCAGGTATATGATGTAGGGATATTTGTATCATTGCCCCTCCTGTATGGATCAGTCGATAGTGGCAGCCGCAAACGCAAAAGCATGTGCTCGCACCCATGGCGACCGCCGTAGAATCACCGGTGGTGGACAAGAGCGCCACGAGGAGGACGACGACGCCGAGCAGGGACTGGACGCCGACTTGTGCTTGCAGCCATGCGCGCATAGCCACGCATGGTTATTATGATAATCTACTGGTCCATCACCTTACTCATTGAACATAGCTGAATCGTTAGCCAACAAAGTTTGAATACAAATAGTTGTTGTTTAATTTCCGCCAACTCATGATAGTTAAGCTAGTTCACGTGCCACACTATTACAAGTCCATGGGTCAAAACTACCACAAGGATTAGCAAAGTTCTTCAATCGGTGTTATCTTGTAGACACGCCTCGCTTCCGATTGCAGGAAGGCACCACTCGCTGCTTGAACGTGACCTGCACCAGCCCCCATGAAACCTCAATCGCGATCCCGACGAACAAAGCTGAAAGCTCCGACCTTCCCTTTGTGAAGTTTGATCAAATGAACCATCAGTGTTGTATTCGTCAGTCGGTTTCTTCCATGCTGCCTTTTCCCCGTTTTAAGTCTCGCAACATTGACGGCAGATTAATTAGTTATAGTTATATCAACATTTTAGCATAATAACCACATTGAGTTAATGACCGTCACGTGGTGCCATTTCGAATTTCCTCCAGAACCCATGCGTACGTTTTTTATTTTGAGCCAGTACATTTTTCCCCCTTTTTTTTGATTTAACGGAATGTGCAAAATGTCCCCGGGCCCATCAGAAACCGGCCCAACGAACCCTACGCCGTCTGAATGCACGGCCCGGGACCAATTGGGTCGGCCCATCGTAACCTTGCCAACTTCCCCACAAAAGTCTCGCACGCGCACAGCATCGCCATCGTCATCCAAGGGGAAACCCCTCCTCGCGCCGCCCGCGCCGCCGAACCCTTCTCCTCGCGCCGCCCGCCCGCGCCGCCGACTACCACCACCGGACCGTGCACGTCGCCGGGGGAGGTTGTTCCTTGTGGTTCTCGTCCTCCTCCTCTCTTCTCCTGTAATGGCGTCGAGGGGAGGCTACCACTCCGGGTTCAACGGTGAGCCCTAGCTTGCTCCGGATTTTTTTTTTTGTTCTAACGTTTTTACTCGTACTGCGGTCGATCGAGCCCTAGTCCTCTGTTCCCTGACGGATATATACTCCGATCCCTCTGGTTATTCGTTAGTTCGATTGCTACGCTGGGGTAATGAATACTCAGCTCTAATCGATACCCGTCAGTTCTATTCCGTTCTCCTTCTTCACCAAATTCACCGCAAGGTTTATCTCCCTAGTTCGCATTCACGCTATTTCAAAGAGCATGTACTTGAGCTCGGGCATATGTTGTAACCCTGACCAGGTTCACCACTATCAATTTATTTTGCAATAATTTCACCCTCCAGCTGCTCCTTGCCCTACATTGTGCCACTAGTGGATGCAAAAACAATTTCCTAGATGATATGCAAAAACATAAGATGAACAGAGTGGTGCTTGGTCTTGTGACTCTTGTCTGAATCTGAGAATGCTAGGCAGAAACATAAGGTGTATTTTACTCTGCTTTAATGACGGCATTGGTTGAGCAACTTTATGGGCAACTTTGCTAGGACCTTCAGTTGATTTCTTTATGGGCAACTTTGAGCACATTAGTAATCCTAACAATGTTCATGCTCTGCAGATTCTTTCCGTAATGTCACAAGGAGACATGACAATAATAAAGAGGTACAATTCTCAGTTGATGGGTCATAGTGCTCATGTGTTTCCCTTCATTGCCTAGACATTTAGCCTTCTCTGTAGTTGGGCTATAGTTTCAGATGCTTTTAACCAATGGTGCTTATCTTTCTGTAATTCTCAAGTTAAACAACAAGAGCCTCATAAATTTTCTAGAATTGGCCGTCGTTTCATAAAGCAAATTGACGCCAGCAGAAAAATGGGTTGTAAATTTTGTTATTTTGAATTTCATGTTCTAAATACCACCTGTTGGTATTGGTTGCATTTGCTAATAATAAATATACATGTTTTTCTTTTTCTTTTCAAACAGTTACATCAAAATGAACAAATGCTACTGTTTGTCCAATCTCTTGTATTCTTATATTTTTATCATTTATTAATGAGTTACTTTAGTTGATTATATATCTGCAATGTGAGTTTGTAACTACTATACGACATGTCTCATCTTATACCTAGATTATTTTATTATTATTTCAGAACACAAGTCAGCAAGGTTTCAATGCTAGGCAAACAGAAGTGGCAAGATCTGGAAGAGTTCCCAATAGATATACTAATAGTGGAGGCAACTCTCGAAGTTCATTGCCTGGTAAACCCCTCTATAATTGACATTGTACAGAATGGCATGACATGCTTCAGTTTCAGAATTGTAGTGATTGCAACCTTTTATTTGTACTATGTACTCTTTAGTTCATGACTCTTGTTTATGCTTTTGAGCATTTTGCATAAATCCAAATCATGCTGACATTGGTTGTATGAATTGTACCATCTTAGCTAAACCTTGGATATGAGGATATAACCATTGTCGCCCCTTCTAATTCTTCAGTTCATAGTTTCTCATGTGTTTCGTGGATTTCTGCTAGCATGTTCAGGGCAAATGCAGATGTCGCGTATTATTCTGTAGCACACCTCAGCACGATCAATATTGAACTGTTGATCATGACTTATGATTTTCAACTACCTAACCATATGGTGGCACGTTAAATTGCTTCTTTGCTCCTGCTTTTAGCCATCTGACCACTACTCATGCTTTCATTAATCACATTATGACATTATACAACACTGTTTTTCCTAGATAAACCGTTATGATATAAAGAACTATGAAAAATGGAACCTCTGTAACACTTAAGAACTTTTATGTAGGGTATGGCTACATATTTTTTGGGTCAGCAATCCTTCATTCTTATTTAAGCGCCTGAAAATAATTTAGGCAATAGTGCCTATCCTCTGCGGTTTAAGTCAGTGAAATAGGAAATTATTATGTTCAGAACTTCTCTATGTTGATCCAGATTTAAAAACTTTTGAACATCTGATACTTTCAGGAGTCATGCAAGAATATCGTATTGTGAAAGACAGCAGAACTAAACAGAAAGAAGCTAGTGGGACTGTGCCAGAAGTAGATAACAATGGAGAATCTTGCATTGAACATGCTGTTTCAAGCCTTGGTGGTAAAAGGTATCCCCTGTCCCTATTCACCTTTTTATTTACATACAAATAAAAAATGTCATATCATCTTAGGATAATCAGTCGTGGTAGCTTGCAATAGCAGTAGCATTTTGGCTTCTTAGTTCTTATGAAGTACTACTGTTTGTTCCCATATTCATGTAAGCTAACTGATTTATGTTCTATACACCCACACCCACACAATGGAAATAGCAATATAGCATGCATCCTTTACTTGGTTTTAGTATTTTCCAATGTATGTCACCTTTATGATATGATAGCTGCTTTAGTTTTCTATCTGTACTGAAATTTGCTGCATCATTTTCACCAGTATCACATGTGTTCATATATGTCATTGTCCTGTTTCTGAAGCTCAACTGAAAAGCTAGCTGCCCTGGACTCCTTGGTTACTGGAAATGGTAATGGTCATGGAGCAGCTCAAGCAGACAATGGTATTAAAAGTGTTGCTCTATCCCATGACAAAGAAGCCTCTAGTGTCAGAAAGATGGAACAATCTGGAGGGATGCAAACATTGGTTGGTCCACATGAAGTTCTGGGGAAGGACATCCAAAACACAGAGGTCACTGTGACGTCAGGAAAAAATAGTTTTGCTGGTGAACTTTGCTGTTCTTCGTCAGATCCAATACATGTACCCTCTCCTGGTTCTAAATCAGCTGGAACTTTTGGAGCCATAAAGCGTGAAGTTGGAGTAGTTGGTGCTAGGCATCGGTCTTCAGATAAACCAGGAACAAACACATCTACTTCACACGGCTTAGTCAAAGTGGCATCAACACCAAAGGATAATCCTTCAAATGAACAACAATCTGGACTACCTGGTTCCTCTCTGAAAAGTGGACGCCCTAATGTGCCTGTACCGTTGAACAATAGGCCATTTCCTTCAAGTCAATACCATCATAAGCCGCAGAACCATGTTAGTCAAACAAAAGGTTAGCATTTGGAACTCGATAACCTGAGTTATATTGATAACATCTAACTTTATTGCGAGTGTCATAAACAACTTTTTGTGGCACATAACTTATTTCTTTTCCTAAGACGCTACGAAAAAGCTTGGCAGTAAAAAACTACATGCAAATGAGTAAAGTCTGTTTAACTGCCGTCATAGTTTAACCATGCAAATGATTTTAGATTCTTGGTTTCAGTTGTTGGTCAATTCACAGAGGGATAGGCTGTGTTTCTTGATGTCTTTAGAAGATGTTTACATTCTTTTCTAGCACTTTGAAGCTAAAAAGGATACTGCTGAATTGTATGCAGCTAGTGCACATTTGGAGTGGAAGCCCAAATCAATAAGCCCCAGCTCTACCAATCATGAAGTTAGTCTTTCATCTTCTGGTGCTCGGTCACCTGTTGATGGTAATCAGGCGGAAGTGGCTGTCTTGTCGAAGAAGCTTTCGCAAGCGAATGTATCTGGAAATGAACAGGTCATCATACCTGAGCACATCCGGGTACCAGGCTCCAAAAGAACTCGTCTCATCTTCGGTACATTTGAATCTGGAGTATCGGATGCTTCTGGGACCACATCTGATACTGTTGTGACTAAAGAATGCTTGAAGGATCATTCTCCTTCGAGGTGATTCTACATTGATCCTGCTCCCTTTTTTGCGTAGCTGGAAACTGTAGCAGCTCCGGAGTTTCCTTTCAATGACTGTACCATGATTTTCTGATTTTAAAAGCTCTACGTGTTCAAACTGATAACTGGTGTGTGTTTGTTGTCTGCAGTCTAACAGCATTGAATGCCATGGTATTGACTGATATTTCTCCTGATGACAAGATGGATCATGCTGTTTCCCAGAGCTCACTTCCACAATCAGATTCGAATACATCAGTTTCTGAACATCAGAAGTCATCATCCAAAGCTGTGGAGGTTCCGAGTCCTGGTGTTGTTGGTGAGTATGTGACTCAGATGATTTCAAGCAAGGTCATGCACTCTCAACCTCAATTCCAACATCAGGACAATCAGGTTGTGCCAAACTTTAAGGTGACTCCTGACGACATTCCATTTACGTTTTATGCACCAGCTTTGGTGTTTTAACTGAGACTTTAACCCCTCCATTTCCTGATGTACCAGAAATATGAGCCAGATTCTAGATATGGGGTACCGTTTACCACTAAAGCCGTCGATGATGAAGCAGCCGAAAGTATAGCGTATCCATCCGAGGTAATGCTGACACGCTATATCATCTGGTGTACATTTGGTGTCTGATCTATCCTGCTAATGTTTCAACCATGGAGGACTTTTTTGTGCCAACTTAATTATACGTTTTGTTGTATTTTGATACTATTTCTCATCACTTGCACCTATTGCCATGAAACACCATATGGGAACAATGGATAGTGTACTTATATCCCTTGTTTCGGAAGTCTAGGACAGTATGCCTGTTCAGATTTTATATCAACATAGCTACTGGCTCCACATTGTTAGGATGCAGGTTTTGTTGTTAGTGCTTATCCATTATCCATGCCTACGTTCTATTGACAAGGCTGTATGACAATTATATGCGATTCTGTGAACAGGTCTTGGGCTTACATCCTGCAAACACCAATCAGTTACCTGCAGCAAATCAACAACCGGTGCCCCAGATGTATCCTCAACAGTTTCAAATACCTCAGTATCCAAACTTGCCATATCGGCATATGTACCCGCCACATTATGGGCCTCCTGTGGTTGTCCCAAGCTATTCAAGCAATCCTGCATTTCCCCAGTTGCCGCATGCAAGCAGCTATTTGGTAATGCCAAATGGAACCTCGCAGCTAGCAGCCAATGGCATGAAATGTGGATTACCCCATCAGTATAAGCAAGTGTTTCCGGGAACCCCTACTGGATATGGTGGTTATGCAAATCCTAACGTTGTTAGTGCTTATCCATTATCCATGCCTACGTTCTATTGACAAGGCTGTATGACAATTATATGCGATTCTGTGAACAGGTCTTGGGCTTACATCCTGCAAACACCAATCAGTTACCTGCAGCAAATCAACAACCGGTGCCCCAGATGTATCCTCAACAGTTTCAAATACCTCAGTATCCAAACTTGCCATATCGGCATATGTACCCGCCACATTATGGGCCTCCTGTGGTTGTCCCAAGCTATTCAAGCAATCCTGCATTTCCCCAGTTGCCGCATGCAAGCAGCTATTTGGTAATGCCAAATGGAACCTCACAGCTAGCAGCCAATGGCATGAAATATGGATTACCCCATCAGTATAAGCAAGTGTTTCCGGGAACCCCGACTGGATATGGTGTTTATGCAAATCCTAACAGCTACACTGTTAATGCTGGGGTAATTGGCAGTACAGGACATGTAGAGGATGTTAATATGAGTAAATACAAGGACAACAATCTCTACCCACCCAATCTACAGGTAGTGATATATTCTTTTATTTTTGCGGCACTTACTAATCGTTAGGCTTTTCTTCCCCATGACAATGAATTAGTTAATGTTCTTTTTGACAGGCTGAAACAGCAGACGTGTGGGTTCAGGGTCATAGGGAGATTCCCAACATGCCATCAGCCCCGTTCTACAGCATGATGGGACAACCAATGTCACCACATGCAGCGTACTTGCCGTCACAAAATAGTCACGCTGCTTTCACTCCAGCTCCTCCCCATCCTGGTCAGTTGCAATACCCGGGCTTTATCCACACCCTGCAGCCAACATCGATGACCATGGTGCAGAACCCACACGCCATGGTACATCAGGCCGCTGTGCCGCAATTGGCAGGAAATGTAGGTCTTGATATGGCAGCCATGGCTCCTGGAAGTCAGGTAGCAGCATTTCAGCAAAACCAATTTGGCCATCTCGGCTGGGCACCAACCTATTGAAAAGTTTGACATTCTTCCCTTGTGCGAGAAGTAAAATGATTCCTTGTGATTCGCAAATGCATAGCTGCTTGTACATTACTTGCCTTATACTATATACTATCTGTTACTCGTTTTCAGTTTTTTTTCCCTCCAATCCCAAAGTAAAGCACAATGTGCCCTTGATTGCTGACAATTGTTACTCGTTTCTGTTGCTCGTATGGTCGTTTTGAGATATTTTATTGCTATAATAAAGTAATCTTTGTCAGTAGCTACGAACTACTAGGAATGCTGCAAACAAGATCACACTGCAAAACAGAACCGGTCAATGACAAGTCACATTTAAACTGCATATATGGGCTTCCCGATGGTTGACGATTCGTAGGGGCATAATTTATCAAAAGCGGGATAATGCCTGTCAGAAGCCAGAAATAATGTTCAGTAAACAGGCTCCTACGGGAGATGATAATCTGATGTGCATTTTCGAACGTGTTCATATGTCATCGAATGTTATTCAACCTTTTCGTTAGTTATTTATTATTATAGCCCTTCCAAAGGGATAACCTTTTCTTCTAGGCGAGCAGGAATGTTATCTCCAACGATAAACTATAATGGTAGGTATAAAGTGGGTTGGTAGAGAATAAAGCTCTAGTTTGAAGACAACGACCTTGGTGGTGATTAAAATCTTGCTGTAATACAATGATGTGCAAACCCTGTTTATTTCTGTCTGGTTATGGATGGAGTCAGCAACGATTGATGTGCAGTTTTTTTTTTCTTTTTATTTTTTGCGGGTAGATGTACAGAAATTATATCGATCCATTTTTTTCTTTTTGCCAGTGAATCGATCAGATTGATTAAGAATACTTAGCTTGGAACATCGAAATCAAGCGCAGGGATAGAATAGTACTCCTATATTACCCCATGCAGTAACTTATTACAAGTCTGAGGTTTTATAATTAAGTTACAATAATAAGTCAAAATTTGCCCGGCACCAAATTGTGTCCAGAACAAGAAGCGGTGGCAGTAGTAGTCGTTTACGGCAATGAAATAAACATACAGATCCTTCAAGAACAAAAAAAGAGTAGTCGTTTTCATGCTCATCTTATCTTCTGCTGTAATTTAGTGAGCTACTACTCGTAAGTCTAATGAGGCGCTGAGTGCGATATAACCCTCAAGAGAAAGCTAAACTGCCTTTTTACTCTCAGGTCTCCACACACCATAATAAGCAAACAATCAGTTGGGTTGGGTATAGTTAGTTTGCCTTGGAGGTTCCATGAACACTTCAATTTTATATTATGCCTAGGATAATATATTTATAGTATGTTAAGCTAGATTATCCATTAAAAAAACACTGTCAATAGGTGCACTGATGATCCTTTCATACAAGCACGCATCTACCGTTTGTCGGGAATGGTAGTTACATCACTAAGCAAAAACATTCCAAACCGTTCCAACTAATAACTCGAGTCCATAGTCAAGACTGCTGGTACGAAAGGACCGAGGATCTACGTACCTTCGTCAATATATATTTCTTTCTATACCCACCAAATGGAGAGGACATGGTCCTGTCATTAGCTGCTCGTACTGATGACTAATGCGTGGCCAGCAATAATATGCGTGCACACGTTAGTTGAAAAGACACCTACACGACGCGACAAACTGAAACTCGAGTTTCAACTTTGTGTGTGGCATGTCACAGAAACGAAACTTCTCCTTCATTTCAATACCGAACCTTCGATTTTATAGAGGTGTTTCAACTTTCGTGTTTCGGGAATGTGCTTCCAATTTTCAAGTAAGTCGATCATTCTGGTTGTTTTTTCCATATTTCGAAAATGAACTGATATTTTCTCAAACAGGTCGAATTTTCCTTTCATTTATCCAGTGCCTTTTGAGTTGACAACAAAAGATTAAGAAGTTAAGCCTGATTTCTCTAATAAATGGACGCTATCAAACAGGTCTCATGGTTCCAAAGGCACGAAGTAAAAAATTTGAAGTGTTGAGCACATCAGATTCATTAGAAGTTCTCATGCATCGAAGCTTGTTCTCAAGATGTTGGCAGACAAGGTGTAGATGTCCTACCACTGCCTCACCGGATCGGTGGTCTCCACAACGTCATCCGTGGTCATAGCTACTCGCATCACCTACTACGCGACGATCGAAGCATCTGGAGCTATGATAGATAAAGTTCCACGCAGCAAATAATGGCTTCGAAAAACTGAATTGTTAATTATGTGACGATTTTTATATCAAATAGAGGCTTTATTAGGTATTAATAACATTACAGTGCAATCCACTGTCATCGATCATAGAGGCAACAAAATCAGGAACATGTTGTAGCCATCTCGAGAATGACCAACTTTATTTTGATCTCTACCACAATGTGTAATCTCCACTTCACGAAGCACAATGGATGATGCGACAATTTTAGCGCAGGATGGATCAATCAGAGTAGTTAAGGTCCGGGGAAATGGCTGAAGAGATCCGTTGGAAATGGATGGATACATGAATGTTTGTGACTTGAGAAAGAATAGAGATCCGTTGGCCATTTTCTCCGCCAGATCAGTGGATCGGTCGATCTATGACTAATAACTCATCAAAAAAAAATCATCTGAAAAGGCATGTGATGAGGGATACGTTCTCAAGATTTTCTGAGAGAAAAAAATAGTATGCACATGCCAGAAAGGAGTCTCATCTTATCCATCTTCCTGTCCAAGATTGTTAAAGAAGCGAGGGTACGTAGACGATGACTTTATTTGCTCTCCTTTTTGAGGTTGCCCAGATAGATCATTTTTTCTTTCTTGTTTGTTTTTACCCGAAAGCCCAGATAGATCACTGATCGAGGAGATCTCATACTTGAATATTGCACATGATAACCTTGATTCCCTCAGGTTTGTCTCGTTCTCTCTCGATCAATTAGCGTCTCATTACCTATCCCCCCCCCCCCCCACAAAAAACA
>LAPY01000374.1:44687-68851 GCA_000970635.1 Eragrostis tef | reverse complement strand
TTTTTTAATATTTTTCCCCCCCCCCCCCCCCCAAAAAAAAAAAAAACAATTGTCTGTAATATGCACGGCCTCTTTTCTTCAATTATTGCGATGCAGCTATCCTAAAACCTGTGTTGTTTATTAGTCTATATTTTGTTCCTCTCGCTCCAATGTTCCGCGTTGCGTCATGTATAACAAGTATTCACTATTGATTCTTCAGTGAACTTTCCACTCAAAATTTTCGAATTCTTAACATTCTGTTAAAACTAGTTCAAAGCAGATTTAGATAGATTTAGCATGATTTCTGAATCTAATTCAACAATATTTGGATTTGCAGTGTTGGCGCCCCATAGTACATTCCTTGTTGGGTCCCTCCATTGCACCCACCAAAAGCATTGGTTATGAGTCATCGTCCCCACCGTTACGTGTTGTGCTTTAAGAAATCTTGGTGTCGCTGCCGATAATAACCTCCAACCTGCCCACGTTTGTGCCTTTGCGTGAGGACAATAAAATATTTGATCCCGGTTCTACCCTCCAACGAAATGCATGACAGAAATCTCAACTGCACCGCACTTTGCTACCTAAAATTATGGATTGGATGTACAAATTGCTTATGGAGACAATTTAAAATATTATAGTATTCGTACGAACTTGCCTTTAGACCAATTGATCTCTGTCTTATTTTGGCTAATGTGAGAAATACATGAACATATGGTTTGCTAACTTTATATGTTATCATCTGTCTAAATTATCATGTCCCCGCAAACTGATGTTATATATATTATATTTTTGCATGGACTATAATAAAAACTAAGCAGTTTTGGTGACTACACTCTTACTTGTTTGTTTGCACTTGTCCTCTTTGAAAGAATGCCATTTTAGATTTTAAAGGTGTATTAGTGGAAATAGTGTTGTACCAATCATGCCTTTAGAACAAACAATTCTTACCACTCATCATGTAAGAAATATTTATGGAGCAAGCATCCTTCAACCTTTCAAGGAAGTGTTTTTTTTAGAATTAACTAGATCATAGGCTTATTTTTCAACAGGGAACTGCATCTTGGTACAATGTAATTGACATAGTTGCATTCTACCAACATGAAGCACTCAAATCTATAAAGTGGTGTGTACGGGTTTCTTTGGATTAATTGAATTATAGAGGAAGAAGGGACAGAATAAAAAAAAAGAGCAAAAGATCGGAAATGGAGGATAGTTCCTCAACATGTTTGAAAAGGAACTATGACATAAACCATGTAAATTTAATATGTCTGATAATTTCATTTTGTTCTTTCTTGTCCTTGGTCTCACTTGTTAATGAAAGTTAACTCCTATACTTTTAGTATATAACAACCCATCATCTTTTAGTCATTTCATTTGGTTTCATTATGTTGGATTCCGGATACTAGAAAAGTCCAATCCTATTTTTTCTCGTTTCTACATTTTTATAATTTCTTACTCGGAAGAAGCCCTAAACTATGTCAACCAAATGGCTCACTGTGAGATTGATTCCAAAATGCAAAATTAGGTAACGGTTTATGCTAGTCATACTTTAATGGTGCTATAGCTTGCACTATGAATTGAAGGGGGGGGGGGCACTTTCGCATCTTTTTATTCAAAACTTAAAATTAGAAAATAAATTAGTATTTCTCGTGCGAAAGCGTCATTTGCTTGAAACTTCTCTATGACCGGGTTGCTTGGGAGCCATATATCGGTCCTATCCTGTGTGTACCCAACAATTTTGGGGTGGATGATGTATGGTAGGGTCCCGAGAGCGACAGATCATATTTGTTTAACAAAAAGATAAACCAAAAATGTCGAGTGTATATTTGGCTGCCGGGGGAGGGGCCTCGTCATGCTCGAGCAGCAGTAGCGTCATCTTTTTCCCGACGAGAGAGAGCCGAGAGGGAGAGAGAGGAGAGAGAGGGTCGATTCAGGGGAGGACGGAGAGGTACTTCTCTTCTGCTTCTACTTTAGCTACCTAAAATTTGCGGTTTCTTGCTGCCTCGCTCGCTGGATTACGTATTGGGGTGTCTGTGCTCTTGCTCAATTGCTACAGAGTTCGTGCGGACGCGGTTCTTGCTTCACTTTCGATCTGTCCCTTTGTTTTCTCAGCTGGATCTTCAGAAGTTTCTGCGAGTTATTTGCTGGAGAACACGTTCCTGGTTTTTTATCCATCCCTGCTTGTTTCAGCAGTCAGAACAACAACTAAATCTTTCTGGGAGTCAAAGCTTCCTCGGAAATCTTGACAACAGTTTTGCTGATTTGGGTTCTATTATGTGTTTTTCTTTTGTCAAAACAATCGAGTTAAATTTGGGTGTGTTGTACTGCTCTCGGGAGTGTTCTTTTTTCCTTCCCCTTCCAGATTTATTGCGTTGTTTTGCTATCAGAGAAATGGATTGCAAGTACAAGGACTTGGTGTCAATATTAGAATTTGCTTTAGCAGGCATACGTTCATTTGATTTGTGACAAGTATAATCTGGTTTGTGTAGTATCTCAAAATGGAACCAGAGAATGATGGAATTTCAATTGTTTTCTCCTGCTAAGTGTCAGTTTCTCAAAACTTTAAACAGTGATGATAAAACTAAATCATCAAGGAAAAGCAGGGTTTCCGTTTAGTACTTTCAAAACTAAAGATTTAGAATGATAATGTACCATCTTCTGCAGGCTAGACCGTACAGAGCAGGCATCACTTTAATTATTGAAACCAATCGTGTGGTAATCTAGAACTGCCGGTGCAGGCTTTGTTACTCTTTTTCCTTTTTCGGATTAGCACGGCAAATGATTCCACTCAGAAGCTCTGGTTATCCTGGAGCAGGCCTAGAGTACCGTTTATTTGATACAATTGATACTTCACCGTTTTCTTCCATATAAGTTAATGTTTCCATTGTTTTCCACTATTCATCTAACTGTTATGGTAATTGTTAACCAAATATGTAACTATCAAGAGTGAAAACCGATTCACCTTTCTGCATATTTACCTGTTACTTTGACATTGTTGGGTGCATAACTTTCTCTTCAGCTGATCACTAACAGATATCGAGAGTGAAAACCGATTCACGTTTCTGCATATTTACCTGTTACTTGGCATTGTTGGGCGCATAACTTTCATTTCAGCTGATCAATTATTGTGTGTCCGTGAATTTTCCTGAATCTTACTGTAATATTAAATACAGGAGGAAGCAAAATGATTCTGGAGCTACACTGGTAACAATTGATAACAATAATTCTTCTGCAAGATATGGATGGTTATCCAGTCCATTACATGCCCAACTATGTATGTATATGTTTGTTGTAGTACTGTTGTAGAACCTGCATTATCGAATGTACAGCTTTGGATGACCAGTTCTCTTCTGTGTGGATTAGGATTTCCTGTCTGGGAATGGTTATTCAATGAAACACTTAGCTCATAGCAACTCTGATGGGGACTGCTCATCAACAAGTTCTGAGCAGTCTCGCCAAGATGTTTCTGCAGTGAGCGACAGCAGTCTCAATGGACAGTACACACCGATACACACTGGTAATGTATTTCTGTAAACGCCATTACATCACGACAAACCTATTGTCTTATTTTGCTAACTAATTTGATGTTTCGTTAGTAAGAACATATTAAATGTGACCCTAGGTTTGCAGGTTATTATTGCTATGTATGTCAAACAATAACACACTATTGTACATGAAGTTGTCTTCAAACAAAGATTGGATTTAAATCTCTGTAATTCTGGCAACATTTGATATTTCACAAAGAAATTATGTTCAATCAACCAAATATTTTTGTCTGTGTTCTAAAAACCTCTTTCATAGAAACATTAATAATAGAGGCTATTCAAAATGGACCTGTTTCAGGGGACTGGAAGGTAGGGACTGATTGGCCTCTAGCCTAAAAATGTTTGCTGACGTAAACTTTTCAATTGTTCACATGGTGGAATATGAACTAAAACCCTAACAAAGAAAATGACCATGATAGCTTTTCAAAAAAAAATCGCGGCTATCAATATATCTGTTTTTTTCATAATGTAATTTGGTATAGTAAACAACATTTCAGAACATTTTTTTACCTATTGTACATTTTTCTAAAATGGATTATTACAGATTAGTCCTTGATTGATCATTGCACACATTTCACTTTGTTCTTTATGGCTCATTCTCTTCCAATTCTTCTTCTAAAGTAGAACCTTTCATGTAAGTTTCTATCATGTTAGTTGTTTATCAGCTATGGTATTAAGGAATCCGATTGAGATGATTTGATCCAAATAGTCATGACAGATTCTTACGGGCTACAGAAGAAAATACCTTTTGCATTAGAGTTAGTCATTTACAGGCTTTTATACCAGACTTGGACGCCTATAGGCGAGCGTTTGATAGACTCAATCAAAAGATTAGGGCCTATCAACTCAAGAAGATAATGCGAAACCAACCAGATAATTTAATATGCACTCCTTATTTAAATAATTTATTATTCAAGTTTTAAGGTGCACAAGTGGATGACAGAATAATCTTGTTTGAGCTCTATTGCACTGCATATCGTATAATGTATTTTGTACCTCCCAGACAATAATGATAATTGTGGAAAGCAAGACCAGGGCACGATAAAGTCTGTGTTGTCCTTGGGGAACCCAGAATCTGCCTTTTCGCCTCAGAAGTTTGATTACAGCCAGCCTTTGGTAAGTTAATTGAGCTTTTAATTTTTACTACTGCTGCCATATTGGAAATTACTATTTCAGTTAACCACCCTTTGTTTTTCAGGCTTGTGTTTCTTATCCATATGCTGCGGATTCATATTATGGTGGGATCTTAACAGGATACACTTCAAATGCCAATGTGTGTTTTCTCTATAGTTTATAGCTTTACAATACGGCTTTACAATGTTCATGAAGCATTATGCTCATCAACACGATAAACTTATACAACAAATATTATCCACCTGCTGATGATAGAACAACAACCTTTTGTAGGAAAACATGTAGCTTTAACCCTAGTCTTCTTGTGTGAAAATAATTTTATCAAGAATTTGTGTAAAAGAAAACCTTTTACACACACTCCAATTGTTTTGTGATTTGCGATTTTTTTTTTGACAAAACACCAAAAAAGTATAAACTTAGTTTCAAGCAACAAATGAAAATGAAAAATGAGTGAGCTAGTTAAATTTTAGTTTAACCCTAGAAAACAGTTTCTTATTGGTTAACCGAATTATGACCTTTGATTGTAAAATCTAGGAGAATATGTTGCCCTTTTCCATGGTTTATAATAAAAAAATACGCAAATATATGAATTTGTTTTCTGCATGCTAACATTTATGTTGTCATGCAGACTCATCCTAATGGTACAACAAACTCTAGAGTACCATTACCCGTTGAACCTGCGGCAGAAGAGCCCATATTTGTCAATGCAAAGCAATACCATGCAATCTTAAGGAGGAGGCAAGTGCGTGCAAAATTGGAGGCCCAGAATAAGCTGGTGAAAGCTCGGAAGGTAAGTCAGAACGGATCTCACATCTGTTGCTACCAGTTTTTCTCTCATTATTCACCATTTTAACATCAAATTTTGAGATTTACATTACACTTTCCTTTAGTGCAATCTACATCCAACCATGGGACTGTGTTGGTACAATTTGATTAGTATGTCATATTGTTTCTGCTCTCACCTTATGTGGGAATGTATCCTAGGATCTGTTACCACAATTTGATTCATAAACAAGAAATAGTAACCATATCCCATCCTCATTTGTTCCCTTGCCAGGTGTACACTTTTCACTCTACTTACAACTGGTGTGAAGTTTTTTTTTAAAAAAAATGTATGTACATTCCTTGGGGCGTGATTATCTGTGTATCATAGAAAATAATATTTTCTTCCACCCATGTGTCCTATAATGTCATGTTACTGAAAGCTGAGGTGCACTTTATATGCTTCACTTTCCATTTCTTGCGTCAAAAAAAAGAAAGAAACATTCAACCTGCTAGCTTTACCAGCATATGATCTATTGGCACTTGGCAGGCCACATATCAATTGGTATGGTACCATTCCCATTAATTCAGCCACATGGAATCAGCACGTTCACAATATCAATTTCTCTAACTAAACCGTCAGTCAGACTATTCACGCAACCATTAGGCTACAGGAATTTTTGGACGAAAGGCCACTTAGTTATGTAAAAGGGATGAGATGGAATTTAACACTAAGATGCCAAATATTTTAGTCCAGCAACCGTCATATCGTGACAATTGTACTGGAATCAATCAATTTAATTGACACATTACATTATCGAATACCATTGTACATAGTACCTCTTTCCTTAAAGCATCAATAACATTGTGTAGGCATGCATATGAATCTAGATACAGTAAATTTTCTTTCCAAATCTACCTTTTGTTTCAGCTTAGATGCGACAGATTTGATTCTTCCACACATGTATATACTTGGCCGTCTATGTTATAAAATTTTCCTGTGATATACTCAGCCTGGTACCTTTCCCCACAGCCGTATCTTCACGAATCCCGACATCGTCATGCAATGAAGCGAGCTCGTGGATCAGGAGGCCGGTTCCTCAACAAAAAGGAGCTCCAGGAGCAGCAGAAGGCACCGCCTTCACCTCAGACTCCAACTGGTGGAGTCAGCAAAGTGGGAAATGGCGGTAATCCATACACTGCAAACAGGACGTCTAAGTTGCCTGCGACACCGACCAGCTCTGGAATCTCAAGTGTTTCAAATGGGGGTGGCATGCTGGCACATCAAGGACACATCAGCTTCTCATCTACTAATTTTGTCCCCAGCATGAACTTCAGCGCACAGAACAGAGGTGAAAAGATGGCCGTCAATGGTGTCCCCTACCGCGCCTCCACGGTGAGGTGAGCAGCCTCCATTCTGGAGCGTTGGCATCATCGCTGGTCCACTCCTGTGTGCCCGTGGCAATTCATCCTTGGCTTATAAAGTATCTGTATTCGGTAATAATTTGCTTTGAGTTTCATATGGAGTAGTATCTGAGATCAACTCATTTATATAACCTACTTGCTGATATATTGTTGATACAAAAGGTCCATGATGTACCAGTACTTTGTCCATTACAAAAGTATTGACTTGAAAATGTAGAATTAATAATTTGTCATGGATTTGAAGAATCTGCTGATGACTCCCTTTGCTCTGTACGTTGCATAGCTCAATTTGAAATGGCAACACCTTTTTTTTTTCTGCCCACAGCCCGAAGATGCTATAGCTCGCCAAAATACAGAAAAAGTCGACAAGAGGTGGAATAGCCATATCGGCCCCCATCTTTAGCATAAGATTCAACTTCGTCCTCCAGCCGTCCAATCCAACCAGCCAATTTAGCCCTCAAACTTTCCCTGTTATAAGCATCCATCCATGTTGGCGTCATGATCCTTAAGCGGAATTAATTCCTGAGTCACCTCGTATCAGATGATGTTTGTTTTACCCTTATTTTTTCAACACAAGTAGAAAAAAAAAATTATGCAGCTCTTTCACACCTTCGATTCCCGTCAATTAAGATTCAGGCCACTCATAGCTATCAAGAAACACCTTTAGTAAAGGCAACATCCAATGAACACCACGAGCTGGCACCTCGAGTCCCCAATTTTTGCCATTATTCTCATTTTCAATTGTTTTTTAGGACTAAATCACACGGAAAATGACCCTATTGCCCCTGCCTTCAGTCTGGGTGAAGCTCACGGCGA
This sequence comes from Eragrostis tef, assembly GCA_000970635.1. Lineage (NCBI taxonomy): Eukaryota > Viridiplantae > Streptophyta > Magnoliopsida > Poales > Poaceae > Eragrostis > Eragrostis tef. The sequence goes on along the minus strand of LAPY01000374.1, from coordinate 61,190 downwards.
TCCCGCCGCCATGTTGCTCGACGTCGCCCGCCCCCTCCGTCGCTGCCCGCATCTCGTGTGCTGCTTCTGCGCGCACGCTCCAATGGGCCTCCCCGCTCACCCGGCGTGGCACACGACGTCAGGCTCTTGGTGCGACCTTGCCCGCCGCCGCCGTCGCTAAGCGCGAGAGGCAGGGCGCAATGTCTGGCGTGGTAGGATCGGGGCAGCGCGGTTCGACGCGGGATGACAAACAATATTGAGCCCTAATACAAAGATGTCTAGATCCGGGATAGTTGAGTCTTGAGACACAAAGTTGATGCCTGAGGCAAAAGACTAGGGACGAAAAAAGTCACTCTATCAAGAGAAGAGAGTACTTGCATAACACATTAACATGCTTTGCTGCCAGTATGGATCTGGAACTCTGCTTCCAAAAAAAAAAAGAAAAAGAAAAAGAAAAAAAGAGGATCTGGAACTCGATCATATGTACATCCTAGCCGATACAAACATTTGCTGGAAGCTACTCAAGAGGATTCATACACGTCAATAATTTAGTTCTACCATTTCATTTTCTAGTTCTTTGTGTTTTCTCTTGTAAAAAAAAATCACACATATATGCACACAATGGGAGTTAGAACTAACTGTTTACCAAGAGAACAGGAGATATTCACAAGCAAATGCAGGTCAACGCCATCCAAATACCACGTCAGTTGTCACTCTACAGAGGTTTCAAATCTTCACCTCTCGTGAGGTGAAAAGATGGCCGTCAATGGTGTCCCCTACCGCGCCTCCACGGTGAGGTGAGCAGCCTCCATTCTGGAGCGTTGGCATCATCGCTGGTCCACTCCTGTGTGCCCGTGGCAATTCATCCTTGGCTTATAAAGTATCTGTATTCGGTAATAATTTGCTTTGAGTTTCATATGGAGTAGTATCTGAGATCAACTCATTTATATAACCTACTTGCTGATATATTGTTGATACAAAAGGTCCATGATGTACCAGTACTTTGTCCATTACAAAAGTATTGACTTGAAAATGTAGAATTAATAATTTGTCATGGATTTGAAGAATCTGCTGATGACTCCCTTTGCTCTGTACGTTGCATAGCTCAATTTGAAATGGCAACACCTTTTTTTTTTCTGCCCACAGCCCGAAGATGCTATAGCTCGCCAAAATACAGAAAAAGTCGACAAGAGGTGGAATAGCCATATCGGCCCCCATCTTTAGCATAAGATTCAACTTCGTCCTCCAGCCGTCCAATCCAACCAGCCAATTTAGCCCTCAAACTTTCCCTGTTATAAGCATCCATCCATGTTGGCGTCATGATCCTTAAGCGGAATTAATTCCTGAGTCACCTCGTATCAGATGATGTTTGTTTTACCCTTATTTTTTCAACACAAGTAGAAAAAAAAAATTATGCAGCTCTTTCACACCTTCGATTCCCGTCAATTAAGATTCAGGCCACTCATAGCTATCAAGAAACACCTTTAGTAAAGGCAACATCCAATGAACACCACGAGCTGGCACCTCGAGTCCCCAATTTTTGCCATTATTCTCATTTTCAATTGTTTTTTAGGACTAAATCACACGGAAAATGACCCTATTGCCCCTGCCTTCAGTCTGGGTGAAGCTCACGGCGATCCCGCCGCCATGTTGCTCGACGTCGCCCGCCCCCTCCGTCGCTGCCCGCATCTCGTGTGCTGCTTCTGCGCGCACGCTCCAATGGGCCTCCCCGCTCACCCGGCGTGGCACACGACGTCAGGCTCTTGGTGCGACCTTGCCCGCCGCCGCCGTCGCTAAGCGCGAGAGGCAGGGCGCAATGTCTGGCGTGGTAGGATCGGGGCAGCGCGGTTCGACGCGGGATGACAAACAATATTGAGCCCTAATACAAAGATGTCTAGATCCGGGATAGTTGAGTCTTGAGACACAAAGTTGATGCCTGAGGCAAAAGACTAGGGACGAAAAAAGTCACTCTATCAAGAGAAGAGAGTACTTGCATAACACATTAACATGCTTTGCTGCCAGTATGGATCTGGAACTCTGCTTCCAAAAAAAAAAAGAAAAAGAAAAAGAAAAAAAGAGGATCTGGAACTCGATCATATGTACATCCTAGCCGATACAAACATTTGCTGGAAGCTACTCAAGAGGATTCATACACGTCAATAATTTAGTTCTACCATTTCATTTTCTAGTTCTTTGTGTTTTCTCTTGTAAAAAAAAATCACACATATATGCACACAATGGGAGTTAGAACTAACTGTTTACCAAGAGAACAGGAGATATTCACAAGCAAATGCAGGTCAACGCCATCCAAATACCACGTCAGTTGTCACTCTACAGAGGTTTCAAATCTTCACCTCTCGTACATCATTTTGTCCAAACGGAGTACCACAACCTGGACATTTCCGGTGACGAATCTCAAGGTTCCTCTGGATGCACGGTGAGCAGAATAGATGGAAACATTTGGTAATCACAACCTATGAAAGATCAAGGGGAGAAATATGATATTTGTCAGCGTAGGTAACAAAACTGGTCACGCGACACCTGGGAGATTAACCTGTACGATACATTACACATTACCTCTTTAGGCCGGTCAAAGCAGACACCACACTTGAGAATAGCCTTGCATTCTTTTATTTCATCCTGGAGCTTCTGGATAGTAGTCTCTTCGGACTCAGATGTCAGCTCCATGACTTCCTTTTCTACCTCTACATATTGTTCCTCAAGCTTCCTCCTCTCGCTTCTGGAATATTAAAAATGCGATAAGCTCCTGGTGGCAGTCCAGCAGAAGATCAAGAATAACATGGAAATAGTTAAAAAAAAACAGCAGTCTGACCTCTCGTGTTCTAGCAACATTCTCAGCTCAGCTATCTTTTGCTGCGTTTGCTCGTATTCTTTCTCAGAGGATCCGACAGAGGACCGAAGCCACTTGAGCTCCTTCTCCGTATTGGATACCTCCAATGCAGTCCTGTCCAGGCTAATTGTAAGATGCCTGTTATCCGCTGATGTTTTTATAGCTTGTGCTACACAAGCCTTCATCTGTAAAAATCGTTCAAGTAAGCCAATTTAAACTCGCACTTCCAAGCATACGAATAAGTTACTTTATGCAATTACTTCCTTTTCTTTTAAGTTAACATCTTTCTAGAACTGTGGCACACAGTTTCAGTGACTGCAAGTTATCAACAAACAATACTATATATGAAAGAATTGCAACAGAAGAAGACTACCTGATCTTCACCACGGGCAATTTTTAGTTTATATGACTCCAGTGAAGTATTAACTTGCTGGAGTTGCTGCTGTAACATAAGCTTTTCAGAGAGAAGGGAACTAGAAGCTTGTTTCATCTTCACACTATCTGATACCAGCTGTTAGATAAGAATTGAGTTACTTATATAATAATAAATAAGAATACTAAATAGAGTTAGTTTTCGGCAATGCGAAACCACAATAAACTTAAGTGTGACAACTTCGAGCAACACGTGGATTGATAGACACCCTGATATAACAAAATATTCACAACTCAAGTTCTGTCTATGTCACTACAACATTATGCATATTGATCATAAAAGATAAAACCCACAAAACTGGATTCATCCATGCCTGCCAGCAGATTACACTGCATTGCATATCAAAATTTCGTTTATGGTTCATGTAATATAATGGAAATTTAACAACATCGAAACACTAAGGTTGCCTGCCAATCAGTAAATGTTTTTTTCATTCAAATCAAGCAGTATTTTTTATGATCATTAGCATCAAATACTCCAGACATCTATGTACTATACATGTATTAAACAAGCAAGTCCAGACATTACAGTATCAGTCTCGTCGCAAAAAAAGACGAAATGAATAGCTAATACCTTTATGTTGAAGTCATCTCTATCAGAAAGCTGTTGAAGAAGATGCTGATTCTGTGTTTGCATGTCTTCATATGCTTGACCAATTGTCTGGAATGCAAATAACATATTCTTTTAGGCAACAAGTTGGGGTAGGCAAAAGATGAAAGCCAAAGAGATACTAGTGACAAGGATAAATATATAACAGGGTTTGTATTAGCAAAACACATATATCATACATACAAACAAAAGCTACTGATCTGAGCTAACCTCGATTTCAGAAATATAGGCATCTCCTTCAGCCTCTTTAATTCTTATTGCCTCCTTGAGTTCCAGAACATCTCTGACAAACACATCATGAATTCGACAGAAAGTGTGGCTTAGATAAAGATCATCAGTTTCTCATTATAAACAACCTAATATTTGCTGGTTCACAGCTTTTATATTATCATATTATGTCTTCCACTTTAAAATGCAAAAGCACTGATCCAATATAACAGCTCAAATATACTATACACAGCAAGCTGGGTACTACATACAACTTGATAAAAGCATGTTTTTTTTGGTCACATAACTGGATTATAGAAATGAGCAGCCACTAATTGTTAGACGCATCATATTTCTCAAGAGCAGATAGACAACCTTTCAGATGCATCAACTTTGGCCCTCAACTCTTCTAGTTCTGCTTCAGCAATTGAAAGCCTTTGCTGGCATGCAGCTTCAGCTTCATTTGCTGCTTTTACTCGAAGCTCTAGGTTATGCTCCTCGAGATTACTTCTCAAATATTCAGCTTGACTGCGAGCCCGGTTTTCTGATTCTTCAATTTCCGCAATTGTCCTAGATGCAAAATGGTGGAGTGACAATGATAAATTATAATGAAATGAAATGAGAAGTTTATGTCAAAAGAGTCAAAAGACTACAGCACATGCATAGACTTCCTCAGTCATCTACTGTTAGCCCTTCTTTTCTGATAGATATTTCGAGGCATATGTCAACATGATTCCAGGCCAAATCAACATACATCACATTTCCTCAACAGCTATAAAAATGTTGGATCAGGTCATGATTATATGTACATTAGATTCAGAAATGAAATTAATTTGCGAATGAGCATAAATATCTTAAGTAAAAACTCTATAATATTACTTTGAAGAATCAACTCTAAAATCCTAAAGTGACAGCACACCAACATTTTTATATACTATCAAACAAAACCTGAGGTCTGGTGTATAAAGCAGATTGGACATCTGCTAATTCTTTTTTTTTCTAGCAGTTGATCAGAAGAAAATTAGAGAAGCCAAAACATAAATTTCCAGAAAGAATCTGGTTATGAGGCCAACATGACAATGCAAATGCACGTCTGTTAAACATCTGAAATCGATGAAGAAGATGAATTCAAGTTATACCTTGACTCAGAACATTCTTTCGCATACATATCCGCAATAAATTGCAGCTCCTGCTTTTCCCGCTCCAACTCCTCAATCTATTGAGATCTCATTTACAAAATATGAATGAGAAACCAGTGACATCTTTTAATTGCATCTCCATTTGCAACTTCATTTTAACCATAACTGGGCTGGCAATTTGCATTACGTAAATGCTAAGTACACTTAACCTCCGCAAAATGTGAAAAAAAAAAATCAAATATGATAATGACCAGCCAATCCAGCATTAGAGAGATCATTCCACCCTTATTTACTTCACACAAAAATGAAATAGTTCAATATGGCCATGTAGGCCATAAGAAAAGAACAATCTTAGCTAGCTAATTGTAATAAGCACAATATAAGGCTCTAGATCCTACTTTTTTTCTACTTAATATAAATGATATGCAGCTCTCCTGCATGTAAGAAAAAAAATATGCTCAATATAAATCATCTTGAAAGACCAAGTGCTATGTTAATCCATAATATAGTATTTAGTATGCTAACAAAAATATTATGTCTAGTGTTATCTAATTGATACAAGTTTCACAACAAGCTGAAAAAGTAACGAAATACATTTTCTCAGGGGATATGAAATGGATGTTCAACTTCTCAGGCACTCAACTAATGAAAATTGAAAACTTGTAGAATAGCATACCAGTGTTTTGAGGGACTTTATCTCAATGACTTGTGAGTTGTATTCATCAGATACCGCCTTTTGTTCACCAATCTGAAAATTACACATATTTTCACCAGATGTAATAGATGTTTTGCCAGCCACTTATCGTTTTTCAGAAAAGAACTGAAGCATATAGCAACCTAATACAGAATACAAGCTCTAGTGCTCTACTGAAATTAATTAACCTGCAACTGCACATGATGGCATGGAAGTCTATCCCACAATGATCCCACATAAAATTCATCTTTGGCATGAACAGCTTGACATTTTTAAAAGTTCAAAACTACAGATCCATATTTAAAATGGTGCTGCTCAGATGAGATCCACGCCAAGATATTAAGTTCAACATCCTGTTTAACACAATCATCGTGCTCTAACTATGCATATACTGATGGCTGTTCTAATCTGAGAAAACTGCTTTCAACACAGATGATCATATTCTGAAATCAGCCATTCATGTGTAGAAAAATCAACAAGAATGAACGAATTAAGGTGACTGTTGATTGGATATACAGAAAGATAAACGAGGAAAAACATTTCTCACGGAGAAACCAAGGGAGTTCCAAAATCATGATACATGACATGATACGGTAATAAGAACCAGGATGTGTTTTCAGCGGGGGTGGTGGTGGGTGGGCTAGAACACCACTACCCAGGTTTGCCACCAAGAAAGAAAGGGTTAGGACCACCCATGACATTGAAAGATGTTACAAGGAATAATTAAGCACAGAAGTAAATCATTAGTGTGTGTGAAGCAGCTTCCAACTTGGTAAGCTCTAAAACAAAATCCACAAGGATGACAAAGAATATTGTATAATAATTCTGGCAAATGCAGGAGTAATGAATAATCAGATCGAAGACAGACCTTCTTAGCTACCAAGGTTCTTAAAGTATTAGCTTCCTCACGTAATGCAAGCGCTTCAGAAGCCGCGTCCTTTGATCTATTTAACTGATTCTCCATCATTTCTATCTCTTTGGAGAGTGCTGCAGCCATAACGTGAATCTCATCCTTAAAGTCTTTTTTACCTAAACACGGGAAACACGAAAAATGTATATTACATCCCGCAAGAAGCATTATCTCTCCTAAACAAGTTATCGATGTGCTAGGTCCTTTACCTGAATCTTGCAAGGTTTCTTCAACCTTGATTTCAAGATCATTCTTTTCAGCCATTAATATCTGAACTTGGTGTTCCAATTCTTCAATTTTGGTTTCATAACTGGTAATGTTAAGTCTGATGTTGTCAATTGATTCTGCTTTTGCACAAATTTCGTTCTCCTTTTGTATAAGCTGGTCCCTTTCATTCTAAACACAGAGAAAGAAAAAGCTAAGTGACCATATATATATAACCCAAGGCAGTACATCAGAGGACAAACATCACATCATACCTGTAATACTTCAACTAACCCCCTGTAGCGCTCTATCTCAGCATTCAGATGCTGTAACTGATCATTAAGAATCACATATGGTTTTGATACAAAAACATAGTTATCATCTTTCAATTGTATCTGCATACATAGCACAAAGAAGTCAGGAAACTAGGATTCAGCTTCAAATTGCAAAATGTGACAACCATTTACTACAATTCGATGTTCCAACCTCAAGATCTCCCAGTTCCTTGGATAATATCAGATTATCCTCTTGAGTCTCATGGAGTTCAAATAGACGGTTTGATGCGAGTGTCTGCCATCAACCGGGAAGATTAAGTGGTAAAAGATCAACACACATGATCGAGCATACAACATATCGATGAAGAGTATTCAAGGGAAGAAAGTTGCAAATTGTTCTGATTACAGATTTAAAGTCCACACCTTAGCCTCCTCAACAGCATCTTTTAGGTCTTGCCAGCTCATACTTTTGTCTGAAGATTTATCAGTAGAAACACCACCATTGACAGCGTTCGCAGAAGATGCATCCATTAGCGAACCATGCCTCTGCAGCTGAAGCACAACCAACTTCCGTTGGCTTTCCTCGAGCTCTGCTATGCTTTCCTCCAATTCACCTACAATCCAATGTATACATTATTTGGTTTATCGACCAGGTTAGCAGAACTTTTATAGCCCAAACATTTTTATCCAGGCTTAACAATTTGGTGTGCATTTATTTTGTGCCAATGCATGTGTAACCGAATATTAGTACAACTAGAAACCGAATGCCTTAGATTCTCAAATAAGCATGCAAAACATGACATAAGGTCGAACGCAAAACCTGGATTTATTTCACACAATAAGGCAACTTTTAATTATACAACAACATAAATTGTTTGGTATTTCCAGTTAGCAACAGAAATTATTTCAAGAACTCTGGACGGCATATATTAAATGCATGTACAGCTAATTTCATACAAACCAAAGGTAAGTGGGGCAAGGATGAGGGGGATGGACATTTTCAAACCTGAAAGCCGCTTAATTTCCTGTAGCTCCATTGAATGTTTGCTTTTAAAAGTCTCAATCTCATCCAAATACCTTTTGTGCTTCTCATTTATAATGGAGATAGCTTGAGTGGCATTATCAACCACCTCTTTTAAGTGATCGTTATGGTTTTGAAGGACAACAATAACATCTAAAAAAAGTTGAGACAAATGGGTGATTGGTAAGTAATATAGCTGCAGTGCAAATAAGGGAAAAAGTCCAGCATTCCCATTTTATTTACCTTCATTTGACTTTTGCCCTTTTAAAGCTAGAGATAAATATTCACTTCTAGCCTTCTGTGAAGCAATGGCCTCTTGCAAGGACTTCATCAGGGTAACAGTTGCTGAACGCCGAAAAGCGAGATTTTCTTCAACAATTTGTAATAAGCTAGTATCATTATTATTTTTGAGATTGGCGGACTTCAAGAGCCTGAAGAGAAATATCTCTTCAGAAGGACATGACTCAATAAAATCTGAGGAATAATGAGTGCAAAATCAGCTGAGAGAAACATCGCCGGTAAAATAAAATGGACTAATAAGCACTACTAAACCTTCTGATAGCTCGTCATGGTCAAGCGAATGCAAATTATCCAAATTCCCACCAGCACGTACCCCAAGAAGGACCAAATCGTCAATCAGCTATAATTTACATGTGCATAATGAGAAACATGTCAAACCGGAAAAGATTTATACAGCAACACGTATATTAGACCCGCAGGGCAGAACCTGATTCCACATTTTATTCAGAGAAATCAGAGTCTTGTCATAAGAACATTGCTCGTCCCTCAGTGCCTTGAATTTGCCTTCCAATGTATGCATTTCAGCCTTCTGCGCCTCCAACTGTTGTACCAACTTTTGGTTTTCATACTGAAGAGCAGCGGCATCCATCTATAATAAAAACAGAAATAAATAAATGATTGGACTGAAAATGCAAAAAAGTTGGATCTTAACAGCAAAGTATAGCGGACACCATAAGAAACTCGTAAAATTCACCAACCGAACTTTCACAGTTAGGTAACCTAATAAGAGCAGATACTCAGTTGCGGTTGCCTTGCAGGTTGTTTTGTGCAAATTATAACAACAACAACAACAACAACAACAACAACAACAACAACAACAACAACAACAACAACAACAACAACAACAACAACAACAACAACAACAACAACAACAACAACAACAACAACAACAACAACAACAACAACAACAACAACAACAACAACAACAACAACAACAACAACAACAACAACAACAACAACAACAACAACAACAACAACAACAACAACAACAACAACAACAACAACAACAACAACAACAACAACAACAACAACAACAACAACAACAACAACAACAACAACAACAACAACAACAACAACAACAACAACAACAACAACAACAACAACAACAACAACATAGCCTTTTGTCCCAAGCTAGTTGGGGTAGGCTAGAGATGAAACCCACAAGAAACAAAGACAAGAGAACACAAAGACAGAGGGAAAAACGTAGATTTAGAGGTAAACAGAGAAAGAACTTTCGTGCAAATTATAATTAAACTCAAATTCTATGGTGGCATGGTATTATAACTTACGATCTGTTTGGTTTGTGACACAAGTGGACCAAACTAAAACCTCTATCAATGCCAAAACAAGGACAAGAGAAAGATAATTTCATTGTAGCCATACCAATTTACAGGCAACATTGGGAAAATAGTCTTATTGCATACGTAGTACCGCGCAGGACGCGCGCACTGCTGCCATTGAGCAGGCCACCGTCGGCCTGCCCAAGCCGAGTACCCAGCAGCGTCTACAGACCAATCCTGATTCGGAGGAGGCGCAGAGGATATACCCAGTACAGAAATGAGTGGAGCAACCGATACCGGCCAGTACTGGATTGAGGCCCTTCTGTACCGCTCAAGTCACTGGTAGCCGGTACCAGAACGGTATTCATAAAAAAAAATCGTATCGAATTCTGCAAAAAATGGCGGGTATGATGCATATGGCCCAACGATAATATTTTTTTAGCATCATAGCATACCCAATAGGGATGTTGATTTATTTGTCAACCGTCACTCAAAGCTATTACGATAAACTGTTACAAAAGTCTCCAACTATGGGTCGTGTTATTACAATGTACGGAATTCAAACCAGTCATTTTTTTGAATAGGAGAGGATTAGCAACAATGCCATTGAGTCCTAGACCATGTTTTTGAGGCGTTGCGGCGTCCTGTGGCAACCCACCCTTGAGGCGATGCGGCGTCCTGTGGCGTCCCGTGGCGACCCACCCCCGCCACAACGCCTAGGCGTCGCCTCAAAAACATGGGTCCTAGATGAACCATATTTTGGACAACATTGCTCGCTTTCGTTTTTCTTCTGTTTTCATACTGTTTCTGGAGGCAGTGCGCTAGTTAGATTGTATGGCAGAACCACAGGTATAGATGCATAATATGAAGTCGATGTCTGGGTCCTTTCCATTCTAGTTCTCCTTATTCTAAACAAATCATACTACTATACATTCCTGCTACAAAATGCGACCTGTATGAACCAAACTAGTTTTCGAGTTCGGTCAAATTGTACTACTGCCATAAGGGATGAGGATTAGGGAGAAGGGGAGAAAGAGCCAAAGAGCAACCTGATTGCTTCAGCTAGGCAGGCAGTCCCGCGTGGGCTCCGACCTCCAGAAGACCAGGTCCAGCTGCAGGCCGACAGGAGGCAGCCGCGGTCGGCACTCCAGCAGGCAGGTTGCAGGCGCCGCCGCACCACTACCTTGGTCACGCCGGCGAAGAAGTCCTGACAGCGCACGGCCGCACAGGTCGAAGGAGCGCAGTCGACCAGGCCGCTGGGATAGTACGTCAAGGATGCAACGCCGAAGGGCCCTAAGCTGCGGCGGACGGCGGCTAGGGTTGGGCGGACAGCGCGCAGGCGACAGCTCGAGTGAGGGCAGGAGGCGACAGGAGAGCGGGCGTGAGGGAGAGACGTCCAAACGGGAAAGACTTTATGGGGCTTGGGCGACAGTCGGGTTGCTCGGGGAAGAGTCGGCCGGCGGCGGCGGCGGCCTCGTCGGAGCAACGGCGAGAGAGAGGGAAGGAGAAAAGAGAGAGCTGATTTACAGTGTCACCAGCTGCTTCGAAAACAACTAAACAAGTCGTCTCGGCCCACCAGCCCACAGTGATCGTACGGGCCTGATTTATTCGTGGGCACAAAAGGCCGGGAAAAGGAGCGGACGGGTCAGGCCCAAGTTAAGCAGCTCCCGTTAACCTAGCCATACGTATCAGGTTTATCTGAAAAGAAAAAGGAAAAGATTATCTAAAAAAATTACGTATCAGGTTCTATAATAAGAAAACCAAAAGAAGGAAATAAAAAATACAAACCCTATCCATACCGTATCCGACTGTGACAACGAACCCATAAGTATATTTTGCTTACCCATCCGTCGCGAATCCCTCCTCTGCCGTCAACCGCAACAATTAGATTTTGCGTTCGAATGACCTCTCTTAGACTGTCCACCTTCTTACAGGACGGAGCGCTTCGCGCGGCTCGCGTCAGTCGCGGTGTAGCCGTGGGCCCCAACAGCTTCAAGAGTTTCACACTTTCAAACCGATTTTCCGAATTACGAACTGATTATACCATTGCGTTTATTGCGACGAAATCTTCAAATCTAGACCCCACTTGATTATGTTTTAATTTATTTTTTTAAAAAAACAACGAATCAAAAAATTGGAGCAACAAATGAAAAAGTTGGACAACAAATAAAAATATAGAGCAACGAACGAAGAAAGTTGGACAAAACAAATAAAAATGTTGAACACCAAATAAAAAATTAGACAATTAAATAGAAACGTTAGAGCGTCAATTGAAAAAGTTGGCCAGCAAAACAAAAAATGCAGGGTTTATTTTATTTTTTTTCTTTTGCTCTCAGGGTACTCATAGTAAACACATGGGATGAGATACTTTGTGATTGATAAATACTCTGCTGTCAAAAGCAAGAGGAAATTTGTGCCAGTTTTTTCTTTTCATCGATAAACATAGTAAAGAATGCCGGTAGTAAAATATGCAGGGAATAAGACGGATCATCTAATCGATCTGGGATGAACGTACGTTATGGTCCCATGTTGGCAATGTATGACGTATCTTGTCGCGAAGACAATACATGTTGGCATTGTTGCTAAACACTACGTACCCCATGAAAACGAACTGAATACACACACATACACAAAAAAAAAGAAGTTTAGTGTCGCTCGCAAAGTGTCAGATCTAATGAACGAGGCTCTTTGTGCGGATTTCACCAAAGATGAGGTGGAAAGGGTTTTATTCCTAATGGGGCCTAATAAGGCGTCAGGCCCGATGGCTTTACAACGGGATTCTTCCAAAGACATTGGGATCTTGTTAAGAAAGATGTATGCACAACAATACTTAGCTTTCTCCAGGGTGGTGATATGCCCTCGACGATCAACAACACGATCCTAATGCTGATCCAGAAAGTCAAGAATCCACAGGAGATGACACATTTCAGGCCTATAGCACTATGTAATGTGATGTATAAAATCTGCTCTAAGGTTCTAGCTAACAGGCTAAGGCCTTTTATGGATTCTATTATATGAAGAACAAAGTGCTTTCGCCCCTGGACGTTTGATCACTGATAATGTGTTGGTTGCTTATGAAAATGTGCACTACTTGAAGAGAAAGAAAGGAAAATCAGGGGCTTGTGCTATTAAAATTAATACGGCAAAAGCCTACGACAGAGTTGAGTGGTCCTATCTACGTGCAATAATGCTAAAACTTGCTTTTCTGTCAGAGTTAATGAAAAACTATCTCATATCTTCACCCTAACACCAGGTATTCCACAAGGAGACCCCATATCTCCTTATCTGTTCTTATTGTGTGCTAGGGGCTTTCAAGTTTACTTAAATTCTCAGGGCCGCAATATCTTGCCAGGGGAATTCGAGTGAGGGTTCATGCATCTTGGATTTCTCACCTACTATTTGCAGAAGATTGCTTTATATTCACACAGGCTAGTGACAGAGGAGCACACAGGCTAATGGAGGTTTTACAAGCTTACCAAAGAGGCTCAAGTCAGATGGTGAATGTTAATAAATCAGCTATTTTCTTTGGTGGCAATTACAGTGATTCTACAAAACAAGAAGTGATGCAGATCACAAACATAACCACAGAAGCTCTTGGAGAAAAGTACTTGGGACTAAAGACTGCAGTTGGCAGGAGCACAAAGGACGCCTTTGAGCATATTCCAACTATTATCAGAGGCGTGGTTGGAGGATGGGGGGAGAAGCTCTTGAGCTGTGCAGCATAGGAGACATTGATCAAGACCGTAGCACAAGCAATCCCGACCTATTTGATGAGTTGTTTCTTATTGTCTCCAGAAACTTGTAAGAAGATCACAAGCACCATCTCAATTTACTGGTGGGGTAGCGCTATTGACCGCAAGGGGGTTCATTGGCGGAAGTGGTACGATCTTACGTTGTTGAAGAGTTATGGCGGCGTGGGATTCCGAGACATCAAGCAATTCAATATCGCCATGCTTGGAAAACAAGGTTGGCGCCTCATGACTAACCCAGAGTCACTGTGTGCTCGGGTGTTGAAGGGTAAATATTTTCCACATGGAGATTTCCTATCAGCCCAGAAAAAGGAAGAATTCATCCGATACGTGTCGTGCTATTTTGAAAGGTAGGACAACTCTGAATCTTGCCTAATCCGAAGAGTTGGTGATGGGTCATGCATGAATATTTGGAATGATTTTTGGATCCCTGGAGGTATTGGTGGCAAACCCATTTGAAAGAAGGAAGGGGCGACTGCAACATGGGTTAGCGAACTAATTTCTGCTAACTCCTGTACCTGGAATATTGCTGCTCTTGAGAATAATCTGATTTCGTCAAATGTTGATGCTGTTAATTGCATTTCTTTAGGCAGATGTTCTGAAGATTTTTGGACATGGTCCTGGGAGAAGCATGGGACTTACTCGGTGCGTTCAGCTTATAGGCTTCTGGCATTGAGAGATGCGCAGAATAGAGCCCACACGACTAGCTGTGCGACTACTTTGAAGGCAGATACAGATACTTACTGGAAGGTTTTGTGGAAAATCAAAGTGCCACTGAAAGTTAGGGTGTTTTGGTGGAGAGTTATAAATGAATACATTCCATGCAAGCCAACCTTCACTGCAGACATATTGAGCAGCAAGGGAATTGTATAACATGTGGTGCTAAATCTGAATCAACCTTCCATGCTTTGGTCGAATGTAACCATGCACGGGCATTCTGGTTGGAGCTGAAGGACATGACATAAGTTTAACTGCCCTCTCTTCATCCACTGACATGGGCACGAGACTTGTTGGATGCAAACATTTGTCCAAGAAAGAACGCTACCATCATATTATGTGGAATGTGGTCGCTATTGTGTTTGCGTAATGATAGGAAGCACGGAAAAAATGTGAATCCAATAAAAAAAGCTATAACATGAGCTCTTGACACTTCAGTACATCTTCTCCATGTCAAGAATACAAGTGTTAAGTCTCACTCAGTGGACACTGCTATGCATATATGGACAACCCCTCCAGTAGGTTTGTAGGTGCCATTAAAATCAACTCCGATGCTTCTTTTTACTACTAGCATTTTGCCCGTGCGTTGCAACGGGTGTTGAAATTTTTATTGTTTTAAATTTAATAATAAAAGCAATTCATTTAGGTAGCACAAATTCATCTAACAATGTCGATTTTTTTGGACTTTTACAGCACAAATTATCTTCTTTGATGTGATGTGTTTCTAGAAATAAATACATCAACAATAACTTGCAAATAATAAATAACCGGATATGTGTGCATGCCATATTTCAAGGTTTTTCTATGCATAGAAATGCATATATGCATTTATCTTTGTTTTCATTATCAAAAAATTTGTAAAACTATCTACTCAAAATCATACGGGTTTGATTGTACCTTTTGGTAGATCTATTCACATTGATTCTAACAAAATTTGGTTCATATTTTTCCGAGATATATATATATATTTTTTTTATATAAATTTTACAAATTT
Organism: Eragrostis tef; assembly: GCA_000970635.1. Lineage (NCBI taxonomy): Eukaryota > Viridiplantae > Streptophyta > Magnoliopsida > Poales > Poaceae > Eragrostis > Eragrostis tef. The sequence goes on along the minus strand of LAPY01000374.1, from coordinate 45,828 downwards.
TTGGCTAAAAGAAAAAAAAAAGCTCGTTGTACATGCTCCTAGGATTCGAACATGTGTCTTTAGGGAGGCCCCACGCACTAACCATTACAGCACACCGTTCTTTTTGAACAAAAGCGATTCGGCTTTTATAAGATGAAAGCGGATTTTATTTTTTGGAATTCGTTTTGAATTTGACACAAATTTAAATGGCAGAGGTCTGAAAATTCAAGGCTGACGACCCTCTTTAGACTTATTAAGTAGTAGAGATAGTGATCAAACATGGGCCTTTGGTGTAGTGGCTCGTGATGAGAAGGGTCAGTTCCCGAACGGTTGCCTGTTGTATGTCACCACTTACTGCGGAGGCTGAAGCTTGTCGAGCTGGAGTGCAACTGCTCTCTGGAAATTCAGTTGCTAAGGTGATCACGGAGACTGATTCCAAAACCTTGGCGGAGCTTTGGCGGAATAGAAACTTGAATAATAGGTCAGATATTGCTATGGATCCTGACAGATATACCAGAGCTATGTAATGTTTTCTCTTCTTTTGATATAGTCTTTCTCAAGCGAGTGCAAACTGGGCAGCTTATCTATGTGCCCAGCACGCTATGCATCATAGGGCCTTCTATAGCTGGTCATATCCTCCGAACTTCTTGTTGCAATGCCTGCAATATGATTGTAACTCTTATGATTAATGAAGAGAAAGCGCTCTTGTTAAAAAAACACACACACACAAAGGAAGTTTTCTTGAACCGAGCGGTTGATTTATTCCAACGCCACCGGCCTTGTGATGCTCACACGTAGCACCCACCAACACCTAGAAACAGTACAGCGAAGCGGAATACAGAGCACAAGGCCAGTGACGCGAACCGACGTGACGTGGTCACTTGTCGTCGCCGGCGGCGGCCGCCGCCTTCTTGCGCTCCTCGTCGACCTTGGCTGCGATCATGGCGGCCTCGTGCTCGGCGGCCTCGAGCAGGAAGCTCCCGCCCTGGTCGTCGACGGCGACCTGGAGCGGCTGCGATCCGAGCCCGTCGGCGACGGCGAGCATGATGCGGCGCATCTCGTCTCGGAACTCGGCGCGGTCGACGGCGCCGCTGCCGTCGGCGTCGAACTGCTCGAAGACGGCGTCGTAGAGCGCGGCGACCTCGGCGGGGACCGGCGCCCG
>LAPY01000374.1:0-11762 GCA_000970635.1 Eragrostis tef | reverse complement strand
AGTCGAGCATGAAGGCGTAGGGGTACCCGGATTCCGGGAGCAGGTCCCCGAACGTCTCGTCGGCGTCGCTGAGGAAGTGCATGAGCGCGGTGCCGAGGAAGACGCCGCCGGCGAACTGCGTGCCGAGCGCCAGGAACGCCTCGTTCCACCGCATGAAGTAGGGCGACACGCCCCCCGCCAGCGTGCCCGCGAACACCACAGCCAGGCACCACAGCTTCGCCGCCACCAACCCCCGCGCGCGCAGGTTTGGCTCCGCGTCGGAGTCCGAGTCGGACGAGCCGCCGTGCGCCCACGCGGTGGTCGCCCACGCGGTGGTCGCCCACGCGGCGAGGGTGAGGCCAAGGAGCAGGAGGCGGTGGGCGGCCATGGCGCGCGGCGGGGATGGAGGATGGACACGCGCGGTGGTGGAAATGAAATGGAAAGGCGGAGGAGTTCCGGAGACGGGGCGGGTTTAATTGGGAGGTTTGGATGAGGCTGACGCGTGGGGCCGGTCGTTGACGATGGTTGGTCGCCGTGTGTTTGGAGTACTTACTTTGTACTGCGGCTGGGATGGGAGGGGGGCAGTAGTACAGACAGGGACGGGGTTTGGAAAGTCCGTGACGGCCGGAGTGTCTGTCTCTCGGGCTGCTCCGACGACGACGGTGATTTCATCTCAACGGGAACAAGCCTGGATCTATCTATCCCATCATCCCTGATTGAACGCTGCTGCACGGTGGCTGCGCCATTAACCGGCACGTCCTTCCACGTCCACTCCATTACGACAGCCATACCGGCCGGGTTGTTCTTCGCAACTCAGCCGGGAGACCTACGACGGGCTAGTGCAATTTGCATCGCTTCAATTCATTGATAGGCGCGTTTCATTTTGATTGACGATTATATTGCTGTGCTTAGGCCCCGTGATTTGGACGATCCCGGCGTCTGAGTTGATTAGCTGCTTGTTTTTCTTTCCTAATTCGCAAGAAAAATCAACCGGAGGCTCGCACAGGAAGCAAATCTGACAGATGCAAAGTAGACGAATATAGCTGGTAGAATTTATTTACTCACTATAATGTCACAAACATATAATGGCATGCCGGCTCATCAGGAAACAAATAAATAAGGAATCATGCATGTATTGGCTCATCAATCTCTGTTTGGTTGAGTTGTGCAAGCAAGCATATTAAAAGTGCGTGTTGCGTGCCTTTTCCGGCCATCCACCAGGGACTATTAACAAACAATGCTTACTTATATTCTTTTCCATATATCTGATGAACAGAACTGACACATTGCGTCAGCCGTCAGACGACGACGACGACAACGAAACGAGGACAGCGACCAAGCAGCAGTAGGTGTGAACGATGCACGGCTCTTTGGCCCGAGGACTACGTTAGGCCTGCATGCTCGCTTTGCTTAATTATCAACAACTACCCACGCTACCGCCCTCTCCTGTTTGACTGTTTCCGTTCATCCTATGCTTTGCTTATCTAAAAAAAATTCTTATCCCACTTCCACCGCAAAAAAAAAAAAAAAAATCTTATCCCACTTTTTCGAATGAAAAAGTTTTTTTAGTTGCTTATCTACAACTGGGTTGAAATATTGGCCTTTAGATGGGTTGACCGAGCAAAACATATGACGCTAACAAAGGCCGGCCACACACTTTTGACGCTAACAAATCTTGTTCGATGGCCAAGCAAAAAGCTCCGACGCAACATGGAACAATTTGAGGACAAGAGTGGAAAAAAAGATTAGAATACGAAGTCGAACATTTTGAATCGCACAATTTGTAGAAAGAGGCCTGAATAATTTGAACAGAAATTAAGCCTGAACAATTCGAATCAAAAGTGGAAAAAATAAACCCCTTATGGAGCAATCACAACTTTATAACACGAACATAGCATGATGAAATACATATTTTTTATTATGTTCCGTTGTGTATCTTTGATGCTTAATCACAAAAAAGGGTGTATCCTTGATGCTCTCTTAGCACATGAAATATTGTCCAAGTATATTCTATTTTCCATTGGGTTATGGTAGTATTTCAGTAAAAAATTTGTACTGTCTTCACTATTTCATGGATTAAAGAAAAATAGGAATGGAAGAACACTGCTCTAAAACGAAAGGAGAAATTACAAAGGTGGATGCATTTTTCAAAAACAGAAAAAATGATCGCTAGCCAAGAAGTCAAAGAAAATATCTGAACTCAATGAAAATAAAAGAATGGAATAAAATTTAATTTTGAAACAAGTTAAAAATAGAAGTAAACTAGACTCATATAATAATTTGGAATATATAACTCACGTAGATTACAAGCTAAATGTGCCAAAAGGATCTTGTAACTACAAATAAAATTTAGATAAAACAGTGGAAAAGAAAAGGAACTAAGCAGAATGAAAATAGACCCATGATTTTTTTTTTGAAGTGGAAATAGGCCCATAATTTACCTGGACTGTTATATATGGGCCTAAGCGTAACTGAAACAGAATGAAATAGGCCCATAACACAGGTCCGGTGGCACGTAACGTTTGGCGGAGAACCCGCCGCCGCGGCATGAATTCCGGGAGCGACGGGCTCCCGATTCGATCCGTGCTCGTTCGGTTGTTGTCGCCCTAATTCTCCCATTCCTCTCGCTCGCTCATCCCCAAACCAAGCGAAGAGGAGTGGAACCGCAGATCTGTTGGCCGCCGCCGCCGCAGGTCCAATCCGGTGGCGATGGGGACCGAGGAAGATATGGCTGGTTTGCCCGAACCGGTGAAGGAGAGTTTGCGCGCCATCTTTGCCAACGGGCGGCGCTTGCATAAGCTCCAGATCGAGGACCCCGCTGCTTTTGAACTCGAGATGCAGAAACTGGAGATGGAGAGTTCCGACGAGGAGCCTGATGAGGAATTTTATCGGCAGCAGAAAAAGGAGTGGGAGGAGTATCCCGCACGTATGAAGGCTCTGTTTCCCGATGAGGAGGCCGCCGCCCTGGTGGATCATGCCCATGACGAGGCCAAGGACTCGGTAGCTGACCTCCCTGAGGAGGCCATCTCTGCGAGGCCTAGCACCCCTCAGGATGCCGCCTTCACGAGGGCTGACGCTGGTGGTCCCCAGTGCGGCGGCCGCAAAGGAGAAGCCGTCGATCGCCCTGACGAACAGGTGAAGAGGCAACGCGTGTTGGCTTCGCCTGAAATTGCCCCACCGTTCGATAGGTCTGCGTTCAAGTTCTGAGCTCTCTCGTCAGTTAATTAATTTTGTCTCTATAATATCTTTAGTTGCTTTGTGATTAGCTGATGTGTTGTTGGTGCTATACAGTATAATCCTTTCGGCCTGTGGCATTGCAGTTTGGGAATTTAGGAAATTAGAAGTTTCAGAATGTATGCTAGTTCTCTTTTGTTTTGACTGGTTGGGGTGTTGATCGATTGGTGAGGAAAAAGATGGTTTGTGTTCTCCTGCCACGATTGTTTTGACTGTGTGTGGTGTTGCTTTGCTTGTTTCCTTGCTTAGTTTTCACCTGTTGTTTTGCAAACCTACATGGGATTTTCTAGGGATTGAACTCCAGTTTCGTTTGCTTCAAGCACATGTTACCTCACAAGATCTAGTAATATAGACTATTTGTGTACTTACGTTTTTAAGGACTGGAAGTTTTTACAGTAACTTAAAAGAATTAACTACAGTGACCTGTATCTTTGGTTTTGTGGATAGATAAACAGTTAAATATTGAGTATACTCAAAACCAATGTCTAGTTTTTATCTGAGGTTCGGTTCATACACTTTTATTTGGTCAGATTTGTTGTGTGAGAATGTATTACAAATGTGTTAAAGTGGTTATCTAGGTTTTTGTGAGCTTAGCTACTCAGTGTTGCTATTTATGCTTCATATAGGTTATTGAATCTGTATCTGTGAAGGGTATGGATACTTCAAAGAGTTCTATTTGTTGGTATCTTGATAATTTTTCATGTCCTCATAGTCGGCCCCCAGAAGTGAAGTGGGCTGAGGCGATGGACGAGATTTACATCACCGTACAATTACCTGATGCAAAGGATACTATAGTGAAGTGGGCTCAGGCGATTGACAAGGTTTACATCACTGTACAATTACCTGATGCAATAGATACTACTGTCAATTTGGAACCTGAAGGTACTTTCACAATCCGTGGCAACGATATTGGGGCTGATGGGCGCTTGTATCACCTCAATCTTGATCTGAATGACAAAGTAAACGTTGAGGTAATGCATTGTCTGGATATACTTAATTAGTTTTCATTCTTGTTGAAAGGCTGCATTGTCTTGTGGATAGACTTAGTTTTAATTCTTGTTGAAAGGTTGCCTTACTTACCCAGAGTTTCTTCGTTTTGATTTAACAGGCTAGCAAAACAAGTGTAGGGTTCAGATCCATAGTCTGTATTGCCGAAAAAGGCGAGGCAAAATGGTGGAAGAAGCTTGTTCGAGATGACCAGAAGGTACCTCGCTCCATGAATAATGATGACGGGGACAAATAGGTGAATGAAGATATCCACGGTACAATAGATGTATTTTCCTCTATTTTAATTTTGATACTAGTGGAAGTCAAATATCGTGATATGCAGGAATATTCTTTGCACTTTGCTAGACGTTTGTTGGAAAGGGTGTGGTTTGGAACTTGTAGATTCATCAAATGAAGATGTTTGTGTGATGTGGACAGACACTAAACTAGCAGCTGAATAAACTTTGTTGAAAGTTGAGGACCAAGTGACAATTGCAAATTAATATTCTTTTAAAGTTTTTTTGTTTCTTGTTTGTTAAATGATATATCATGGTTTGCACAATACACAGTTTCATTTTATGTTTCAGTACTACTTATTCTATAGTAGAAGTTTCAATAATTGACTAATTTATTTCACAAGATTTTATATTTTCATGACCGGATAGAGTTTGTGGAGTGTAGTGGGGAATTGTGACTCATTGAAAAAGTTAGAATAAGGATAGCTTCTTATATGCTTATACAAAATTAACTCTATTCAATATTCTCACAATTTTTGTACTTTTTGCTCCTTTACTAGAAGAAGCGATGAAACCCGAAGCTATTCAGAAGGTTGAGGAGGCCGAAAAGACAAGAGGCAAAACCCAATTTTTAAACGACTTGTAATGGCTGAAGGCATGCTACGTGATCCTTTGTTCAATTGTGACTAGCAAGTTTTGGCGCGCTCCGCTGCGCCCGGTAGATATAGTACCATTTTTTTATTGTGATCCAATGCAAAGGTTCACACGAAGGCCATTTCAAAAGAAAAAAAAAACAGAGAGGGGTTCACATGAAGGTTTGCATGCCATGTTGGTCGCTTGTTTGATTCCTGTACGGTGGCAAAGGCCTTGTTCTCGGTTGGTTTGGAACGCGAATACACAAAGCTAGAGAGCTTTTATGCAAATTTGCTTGGACCAAGACATGGACGCACCATGTCCACATCTTTCTCAGCCTAACTTGGTGCTCTCGGCCTCCTCCCTTCTTCATTCACTTCACCACTCTTGGTCATGAACCTTCTTTGGGCCTGATTGGTTGGTTGTATTTGGACTAACCAGGCTCTAGGGATGCAAATATGCACTGATTGGTTGACTGAATCTGAGATAGACAGTCCGGTAGCATGCAAGTGCCAATTGATTGTGACTCTGGGAATGCAAAAAGCATAGCTGAGTCTGGCTCGCCAGGAACGGAAACGAATCTCGTTTCTGCTCAGCCTGGCTCGCTTGCTGCTGGCTAGCGGTGGTCTGGCCCCTTACATGCAAGCCTGGCTTCGGTCAGAAGCAAACCAATCGTGCCCTTCATATCTCTCTCACCGCCTCCTATGGATGCAACCGGTCCCAACAATCTCTCGACATCCGGCAGCCCGAAATAGCAAAATCGAAAGCCTATGTCCCTCTCTCGTCCCCTGTTTCCTTCCTCTAGCTGTTCCTCTTTCTGCACCATAGAGTTCAGTTTGTTTATTTTAACAATATAGCTCATCTTGCCGCTGCAATGGAGTAGGACGCCGGTGGAGGAGAGGGAGAGGGGTCCCGTGCAGCGTGGGGCTGCTGCTCTAGAGGGTGTTCATGCAGCAACGCAGGGCTCGCGAGGAGGCGGCAGTGCGAGCGGTAAGCTCGACGGCTTGGTGGAGCAGAGCAGCGCAAGTGGAACGGCAATACGACGGCTGGAGGTCAGTGGTAATTTTCTCTTAGATTGATTTCTTCCTCGCTCTACATCCTTCCATCGCGCATGAGGCAGCAAAATGAACCAGGCAGCTTCAAAATGGTGGTCGGGCACGAGCTCGCCTCCGGCAGAGGAGCACATGGTGAAAGCCCCACAATAGCCACCAACGTATGGTAGTGACGTGGTGGCCGGAGCACGTCGGTAAAAACGCCCACAGCGTCGGAAGTCTCACCGCTATTCAGCACTTTACTATGAGTTCCACAACTACTTTTCTACATGGGAGATGAGCGTTTCTATGGTAGTTTTAGGACAATTTGCTTAGTTTTGGCAATTTGTTCTATAATGTCTAATTAAAAGTCAAATTAGAGGTCAAGGGCAAGCTCATAAAAACCACTCTCTATAGCTAGGTTCTCACTCCTAGGTTCTGAGGGGCTCAGACTGACTCCAACAAGGAGGAGATAGGCAAATTGATGTTTGCCTCTCAAGTACAGTGTTCTGCATGTGATTATCGCTCCAACAGCTACTGCATTTTCGTCACGAATCCTCTCTCTCTCTCTCTCTCTCTCTCTCTCTCTCTCTTGTAGCTCTCCCTGCGCCCCGGCTGACGACGGCAAGTGCGCGTTCCGGCCAAACGGAGGGAGAAGAGGGAAAACAAAGGGGTGCACAAGCATCATCTCATTGACGCGGAGCTCTGGACATGTGTGTCGACGACGGGGAGGCCCAGAAGAGGGAGCTTGACAGATGGGCGGCGACGACGGTTAATCGGCGGCGGGGAGAAGACCAAATCAGGCGATATAAGCTGCAGATTCGGAGGGAGATGTTGTCTGAGAGGTGTGCGAGCTTGATGCACACTTTGAGGTGCTAGGAATCGAGACGAGGCTCACCGGGTGGGGCGAAGTCGACGACGGAAGCGGCGACGGTAACCCGGTGGCCATGTCAATGAAAAGCTTTGATTCCTCAGCTAGGCGAGCAGAGGAAGAAAGGGAGCAGTGACACGAGCTTCAGCTTATCCAAGCGCAGCTTCCCGCGTAATGGCTCTCGCGGCAAGGCACTGACGTGGCTGAAAAGCGACCCCGTGTCACAGCACCGCCACGCCCGACATGCCACAGGGGTCTGTCGCCGCGCGGTGCGCGCTGATGTTGCGTTGTCCGTGTCGGCAGCGTCGCCCTACAGCGCGAGCTCGCCGCGTCGCCCTATCGCGCGCGCGAGCCCGCTGGGCGTCGATCTACGTAGCTACATGCGCCCGCCACGCTCTGATGTCTGCGTCCTCGTCGCGTCGCCCTGCAGCGCGAGCTCGCCACGCTCTGTCGTTTGCGTCCTCATCGCGTCGTCGTGCGCACAAGGCAGGCCGCCCCCTGCCGTGCCCATTGCTTCGTCGTGTCCTGCCCCTGTCACGTTGCGTACAACCGAGGAGCTCGGCGGCTACCTGACGGGAGGGACCTGGGAGCGCCGCCCTGGTCCGCAGCAAGTTCGGCATGACGTCGCGCCGCCTCCACCGTGGCCGCATCGCTCCGCTCGCCTCCCGTCGCGCACGCACACAAATGCATCGGAGGAGAGAGGGATGGCATTTTTCCATTGCCTCTCTCCTCCGAGCCATTTTTCCTCTTGGGTTGCCTCCTCTGTTGGAGCTCCTACGGTAGCTGGTGGAGAGCCAAAAATGAATTTGCCTCCCCATATAGCTCACCTGTTGAAGTCAGTCTCATGTGCTTTTGTTTGACTATTTACAGATGCATATTTTTAGCTGTGGTAACTCCTATAGTATTGTCGCGTGTTAATTGTTCTTTGTTACAACAAATGCTTGATTTAACTTAGGTAAAGTAATATGTAGGATATTGCTTCATTTTTCTAATGAAATCTATGTATCTTGGGTTATTTATGTCCAATTAACTAATGTTTTACTTAGTTTGACTCTTAATAAAAATGAAATGACAAAATAAAATAAGTAAAACCCCAGAATATTATTCCAATCTCTGCAATGAATAATACATGTAACTATTTCTTATTACATCCATTAAAGAAAGAAAAAGAAAACATTCCTACTCTCAACTTCCAATCCCTAAACACATGTAACACTGAATGCTTAAAGTTGTTCTAGCCTCCGAAGTCATAAAAACCAAATTGAAGGGATCTTAAGCTCAAAAGCTCCTTCCACCCAGATCCTGGAAATGACGAGAAGAACATGAGTGCCAAAACCACATGCTCATTTAACTCCAACGCTTTAAGGGAAATAATATGAGTCGTTGCTTTCTCAGCAATCCTACGTTTATTTTATCCCTCCATCGTTTCCTAAACCCATTCTATTGTTACCTTAATGTGGTAATTCACTGCATGAATAACTCGTGTTGTTCTGTTATGACCGGCATAAGTATATGATATACACGATATAGTGTAATGTACTGTATATTTTAGGTCACTATGGAAGTTCAAAATTTTAGAGCACCCTAATGCTGGTTCGATTCTTTCTGCCCCTGGGGATAGTTCGGTTCGCATGCTAATGATGGTTCGGTTCCTGCAGTGCTGCGTTCGTTATAACCGAATATAAGACAGAAAAGAAAGAGATTTGCTGCCGTGCGACCGGGAAAGATTGGCCCACATGGACGGCGAGCTACGCAATTAAGAATTGGTTATTCCCTCGTTCGAACCGAGTTGAACATTCGAACGACGGAAACTTTTACCTATAGTTCGACGTCTGCAGTGTACAAATCGAACCCTGCTCACTGGCTTCTCTCCTCACGGTTCGGTTTCACCTCTCATTGTTGATGCTCTTAAGTTACATGTTGAAAAATCAGTAAAAAAAAATACTTGGAATGTGTTGTAACAACTTAGAACAGTATTTTTTTTTTGTAAATATGCTTTCTTCAGTTTGGCACGCAACGTCAAAGAACAGAAGAAAATTGTACAGGAGATCTAACGGTTATATGGAACATACAAAATCGAGATAAAAGAAAACAGGGGAAATAATAAAAAGGGCAGGGGTAAAACGGAGAAGACCACCCACAGATTCCTGCTTTGTTTTGTTCTCCCCTGCCTCGCCGCTCGCCAAATCGCTGCTGCTGCATCCCCCACCTCAAGCCGCATCCGCAGCCGCCTACCTCTGCGCGGATTCCAAAGCCGGCAGCCGCCCGCCCGTACCTCCTCCTCCGCCTCGCTGCCTCCGGAACCTTTCAAGAAGCAGGCTTCGGGCTCTCACGCCCAGCCGCGCCCGGAGTTCGATGTCCGTTTGCACGCGATGGATCCGCACCGCCTGACCGGCCCCGCCGCGACCGACGCCGACGATGCCGACGACTGGGGTAAAGTTGCGAAACACCTGCCCACGTTTTGTTCTCTGGTTCTCGTTAGGGTTTCGCATCTTAATGGGTGAATAAATGCTATGCCTGTGATTTAGTTTCGTCCGCGTTCGTAATATCCCTGGGCGAATCTAAGAACCATCCTTGAAAATGAAGTGAGATTAGCACGCTTATTTGCTAATGCTAGCATCTGCGGCAGTCATTGGATACTCATAGGTTAACAATCGGCGTGATTTAGCTCAGAAACAGTTGTTGTAACTAATAATTTTATTTTGGGCACCTCTACATAGTGAGAATTTCCCTGCCCATGACAACTTTATGGGGGATGTAGAAAGGACATAGTGACCTTGCTGGCAAATTTGACTGGGAGCTTTATGATTCTTGTTTCCTTTGAACCAAGGAACTTAATAATTCTTAATGAATAAAGTTCGCTGCAATCAGGTATACTTCAAATATTGGCTGCGCCACCCCCCCCCAAAAGCCCCACCCGCAGCCGCCTACCTCTGCGCGGATTCCAAAGCCGGCAGCCGCCCGCCCGTACCTCCTCCTCCGCCTCGCTGCCTCCGGAACCTTTCAAGAAGCAGGCTTCGGGCTCTCACGCCCAGCCGCGCCCGGAGTTCGATGTCCGTTTGCACGCGATGGATCCGCACCGCCTGACCGGCCCCGCCGCGACCGACGCCGACGATGCCGACGACTGGGGTAAAGTTGCGAAACACCTGCCCACGTTTTGTTCTCTGGTTCTCGTTAGGGTTTCGCATCTTAATGGGTGAATAAATGCTATGCCTGTGATTTAGTTTCGTCCGCGTTCGTAATATCCCTGGGCGAATCTAAGAACCATCCTTGAAAATGAAGTGAGATTAGCACGCTTATTTGCTAATGCTAGCATCTGCGGCAGTCATTGGATACTCATAGGTTAACAATCGGCGTGATTTAGCTCAGAAACAGTTGTTGTAACTAATAATTTTATTTTGGGCACCTCTACATAGTGAGAATTTCCCTGCCCATGACAACTTTATGGGGGATGTAGAAAGGACATAGTGACCTTGCTGGCAAATTTGACTGGGAGCTTTATGATTCTTGTTTCCTTTGAACCAAGGAACTTAATAATTCTTAATGAATAAAGTTCGCTGCAATCAGGTATACTTCAAATATTCCTTTTATTGTATTTTCAATGAGACAATAGGTTCCGTAGACCAATTATCTGCTCTCCTAGGTTACATTGTACTTTATTTCTTCAAATAATAATTCATTGATTGACACCTGAATGACGTCAATCTCTGTCATTATAAGATTTTTTTTATGTTTGTGCTTAACTGCTATGCGCCATGCGTTGGACAAATGGGATGACACAGATCTGAACAGTTTTCCATATCGGCCAATAAATATGGTGAACGAACCTCTTGTAGGCTCCTTGAGGTTTCGACATAAATTACTACTTTATTGATTGCTTTGTACATCCCGTAGTTTGTTATGGCACAGAAACTTGTTGGTGCTTGATTTTTTGAGATATTTTTGTTTATTTTTCTTGCATAATTGCGAATGAACAATTCATATTAGTGCTTTGTGATCTAATTGAAAGTACTAGATTGAGTGGTGTAAATAGGATAACGAAATGGAATAACATCAGGAGCTACACGCAAGACATCAATATCCCTAGAATTTCTCTGTCACCCTGTGTAGCTATATGCTTATACCATAGCATGTCAAAAGAAAGAACGAAAATGATGATGTTCCTGTAAGGACCATAGTTTTTAAGGAGGTGTGGCGCTCTGAGGCGATCAGGGTGAGACTGCTAAGCCTAGGCGACAAGGTGACACTATAGTCTTAAGGCGTCCCCTTGTAACTGTAGGGACGCCTAAGCTACGCCTTGAAAACTTAGTGTAGCACCAAGTTTTGTTGTTGTGGCCAATGTATTTAAGCTAAGGTAATAGTCATCACGAAAGCGCTCACTGAATCACTGGTGCTGAACTAAAAATCAAACAAAGCTAGAACAGAATGGTGCACACATTACGGTCAATGATAATACATAGTGGTCTCACATAGATCATTTGTAATTTCTTGTATGAGCAATTGAGCATGTTAGATTGCACACCTCAAACTTAGAATTTGATGTTACATTTCGATATGTTACTTGACTGCAGTGCTAATGTGCAATCCTTGATAAATTTTGACGCATATCGTAGTTGGGCTTGCCTTTTGGGCTTGGATGGTGGACTTTTATATATGAGTCATAGAAATGACATGCCATCTAGACCCTGTGTTAGTAAACACAAATTGATGTGCTAGGCCATCAAGTTGAATATAGGCAATAGGAGTCCCGTGTCATGGTCGGTATCCAGTATCAAAGGAGGCGCAGGAGGG
>LAPY01000373.1:214329-224523 GCA_000970635.1 Eragrostis tef | reverse complement strand
TGGTCGAGGTGGAGGGCGTGGGGGTTTCTCAGGTTTGTCCCGAAATCGCCTTTTTGGCTTATTGGTATTCTTATGGTGGCGAATTCGAGGTTGCTACTCTGTAATTAGAGTTTTGGTTCTTGGGGGGAAGCTATGATTTACACGGTCCCAAATTCAGTCGTCTTTCCAGGAAAATCTCGGTAACAAAACTAAACAAGTCAATATAGAGATGCTAAGCCTCAGCCTGACATTTGCCTGACCTTAGTTGTTCAGTATGTGGCACTCCAATGTGCAAAGTCACTCCATATTGATAAGTCAATGGGTGTACCTTGTCCACGTTCACAACAGAAACATGGGAGGAACAGCCATAATTCTATTTTGTATAATTAAGATATCTAGCAATGTTAAGATGATTAGGATTTTCTCCAGGTCTATTCTTTAGGCAAGCTATTGTAGATTTTGCTTGACTTGAGCATGTTAGATTGAACCGATCTGTTTATTCCAGTACAGTCGGTATTCAGCTAATTAGATATAGAAGTGCGCCAATTATTGGCTATTTCTACTTTTGATCCCCAAAAATCTTTGTAACTTCAGTTAGAGGTAGATCTGTATGATTGGATAGTGGAGGAATTCATGGTTTCATTTAGAATATAATCTGGGCATTTGCCAAGTGTTGCAAGCGGATGTACTTGATGGAGAAATATTTTTAAGCTAGACTTGCACCTTTCACTTGAAAAAATATTGATATTTGTCTTGAAATTTTCCTGCAGATAATGATAGCAAAACTAGTTCTGTCAAACTTTTTGTTGGGTCGGTTCCAAGGACAGCAGTTGAAGATGATGTGAGTGTTGCTTCCATGTTAGCATCTCTCTCTTTCTTCTTCAGTAACCACTTAATGTTCAAGAGACTTGTAATAATATTGAAAAGCTCCAGGATTTTAGATGCAATATCTCTTCGTCACAAATGGCAGCTCATATTTGTGCACATATTATTCTCTCTGGAACTTATGAGACAGTGAAAGCTGCCTCAAGATAGCTATTATTTACTCTGATATCAGCAGCACCATGAGCATTGCATTAATCATAATCTTATTTGGCTGGCAAGAATTTCATCATCTTTCTTCTGGCTTCAATGTTCTCTTTTTTCTGTTATTTGGTTAATGTGTCAATCAATTTTTGAGATATTTGCCTGATGTTTAGGTCCGTCCTTTATTTGAGGAACACGGCGATGTTATTGAAGTTGCTTTAATCAAAGATAGGAAGACTGGTGAACAACAAGGTGTGTTAAAACTTAGTTCTTTATATATTATCACAATGCCAGTATCTTTTTGGTTTTCAGGTTTCTGAGAGGTCATAGGAGCAACAAGGTTGCATCTTCTCTCAGTTAGATTTGGCGGTTGTTGATTTACATTTCCTGCGCTTCCATTCTATTTGTCTTCTGGGGATTCAGTAGAAGTCAAGAATGGAAGCGACTAACTGTCCGTCGATCATTGCAAACCTAACTAGCCTCTCCTCTACTGCTAGACACCTAGACAAGGCAGCAGATGTGGTGTTAAAAACTTTGTTTCGACAATATGTTCTGGATGTCCTTTGTAGTTCCACTACAAGTACACCTTTGCATCTATTTGTCTGAATGTGATGCAAGAACAGATAACTGTTTATAATGAATATAAATACAAAACTCTCCATGTGTTGCCCGTCTTAAGATTCTGTTATTCATGTAATCATGAATTGCATGATGTGGAATCACTTGATGTGAACGGCCGAATCCTTGGGTCCTAAGTGCTTGAATCCCTCGATATATAAGTGATTGGATGGTGCAGTATAGTTCACATTGTGATGTCCTGATTGATCACAGCTGGTATGTTATTCATATCTTCCTGTGTTCAGGAACTGATTATCATGTAATGTGGTTTTCACCGATATTGCCATCAGTGGCTCTGACAGTCTGACTCTCAAAACAAAACAATGAATCACGAGTTTCGGTTTGATTGTGGTGTGATATGGCTGAATGCCGTTACAGCTGTTTGTGTGTAACTTTGAATGCTCTTAGTGTGGGTGGTATGTTCCCGGACTGGATGATGGTGCTGAACACGACTATGATGGGGCCAGCTCTGTTTTGTGTGAAATAAATAAGTGCAATCGTCATAATAATGTTTCATCTGTATGGGAATCTTTATCTGAAACTATTAGGGCATAATTGTCCTGTATCTTTTGAGTCAATGGCACATGATATACAAGTGCTTTGAATGTGACATCCAATATGAGCATGGATGCATACCGAAACGCGATGCATTTCTTCCGTGTGATGATCTCCCCTTCAAACTATTTATTTAGTTTACAGAAATGTTGTTTGTGTAACTGCTGTGTATGAGTGGCCAGCGTTCCTATCCTGAAATGGATAATTTGCTGCGCAGCTGATTGGAATGCACCCTGAAAGTTTTTGCACCTGAACCATCCTGTTGTGCTTTCCTGTAATTGTTGGATGTTGAAATTTTCTGTATGTATTTCTACAGGTCCATTTATGTGATAAATTTACACCTTTATTATTCAACGCCCTTTCCATGGTTGACGATGTGGACACCTCTTCATTATTTTGCATGATTTGATTGCTACCTATAGACTGAACCACTACAGTTTTGAGATCAAAGTCTGTCATGGTTATTAATAGGCTGCAGCATGGTGGATGTGTTAGGTGCAGTTTAAGACCAATGTGTTACTCATTAATGTTATGTACTGCGATTCTCGTCAAGTAGTAATGGAGTAACATACCTATGTTCTGACAGATTGTACTGTTACTTAATGGACTATCTTACTGTGAGGGCTGCCTGCTGATTGATTTTGGGTGAATTGACATCGAACTCTTTATTGTGATTGTTGCTTCACTGTGTCACCGGAACTGAACATTTTCTTTAGGAACCCATTTGAACCCTTGTTAAGTCCTCTTATGTTATTTCTCGAGATTAGTGTTAAAGTACATTTTCTATTTCAATATGCATTCTTTTGTTGGAATGCATCGTTTGTGAAGTGAAGCTGTAAAGCCTCCCAATGGAACACCAGATATAACTTAGTGATGTTGCTTGTAACGAGGTCATGTTATTTCAGTGGCTTCATTAGGTTTTCTTAAATGTATGATTGTACTTGTAAGCTGGTTGTGGTATCTGGATCAATCACCATTGTATTGCTGCTACTTTACATGTTGTCCTCTTATTGCTGCCTGCCTTTTGGCATTTGCTATGTTGGATTTTTATGTGCTTTTGTCAATGCACCGTGTTGGTGATGGAAATTTTTCTTGGACCCTTTGTCATTTGCATACATCTTGAACATGTTCACCTTCCAATTATGGTTCAACCCTAGAAACGTCCCAGTATCCAATCATTTTTGTTGCTGTTACTATGAAAGTGTTTATATTGTCTATAGTATAAGCAATCTACGGTGCACCATGCGCTATGCAAATGGCTTGACACTGTTTGTGTTTTATGCAGCGAGTGGTACACTAAATGCAGATTGAGGTCTAGTTATAATGCAATTGGGAGAGTAGTGCTTTCTCATGTGGAGAAGCACATTTGTTTGCTATTTGTCTTATATGTGATGCCTTTTGAGTTTTAGTCAAAATCAGCTGACGCCTAAATTGACGAGTGTCCATACTCCATATATTATATTAGCTATATGTGAACTTCTATGTTGATGAGTGTCCATCAGAGAGTGTCCATCAATGTTGCAGAGTGTAGCCTAAATTGATCTTATGTCTACCCTTTTCAAGGCATTCATCCTCATCGGAGCCAGCGACACCTGCTCTTTAACAGTGAAGCAGTGATTGTTGTTACCATTGAATGTTTAGATGCAAAGAGAAAAAAGAAGTTCAAATTGAAGCTAGATTCTAATAGTCTCCATAATTTTTATATACCTCTTTTCGGGCATGCTGTTAGCTAACTCTACTATTGTTGCATATTATGCATTATATTGAAGTTAGATATGTAGAAAATAGCACTCATGATTTTTCATTCACAGGTTGTTGTTTTGTTAAATATGCTACTTCTGAAGAGGCTGAAAGGGCCATCAGGGCTCTGCACAATCAATACACTTTACCTGGAGTATGTATCTCATTGTTGGCTATTTTCTTAGCTCCATTCTTCGCTTATTAATTTTTGACTGCATCTTTTATCAGGCAATGGGCCCTATTCAAGTTAGATATGCTGATGGTGAGAGGGAGCGGCATGGTAACTCTCTGACTACAGAAGTTTGACTATCAGTGACCTGGCTAGTATTATGATGATACTGGTTTTGGCCATTCCCATGATTTTTCTGTTTGCTAAGCAGTGTTTTTAATATTCTTTCTTCTTGAATTTAAGACACTGCTTAGCAAACAGGAAATCGGTTCATTTTGAGAAAATGTGATACTATTTACATTTAGGATTCTTCATTAGTCATTATCTTGTCTCAGTCAATCATAAAATAATGGTTCATTTTGAGAAAGTGTGATGCTTTGGTTGTTATTTTATAGTTGTTTCTTCTTCGGATTTTTCCTCTGTGGTATTTATGTATGACTCCATTTGGTTTTTGATTAATTCTATTAGGGGCCATTGAGCACAAATTGTTTGTTGCATCCCTCAATAGACAAGCAACTCCAAAGGAGATTGAAGAGGTAAGCATTGTGGGTATTCTTTTTCTTGTTTTTCTTGATGATTTAGCGATGTGCCTTTTTGAAAGATTATCCAGTGATACCAAGTACTAGCTATAAAAACTTTGTATCATTAAGGACATCCTCAACTCTACGACGTGATGATAAATCATTTTTCTCAAGAAACATTTAGCAAATGTAAAGTGAAACATTTTGATATATATTCTCCAGATTTTTGCCCCGTACGGTCATGTGGATGATGTTTACATCATGAGAGATGGCATGCGGCAGAGCCGAGGTTGTGGTTTTGTCAAATTCTCATCAAGGGAGTCGGCGGTTGCAGCTATGAATGCCCTTAATGGGACGTACATAATGAGGGTACGTTTCTATGCCTAGCTGATAGTATGGTTTCATTTGTGATGAATATGTGCTTTGATTCCTGAACATTTATTGTGCATCTGTTGTGCTAGGGTTGCGAGCAACCATTAGTTATTAGATTTGCTGATCCTAAGAGACCAAGACCCGGAGAATCAAGGTAACTAACAAGTCTATGACTATATTTCTTTGTTGCACGGCATGTTTCATTGTTTTACCTGAGATAATTTTAATCATCATCATCTCTGCTCTGATTTGCTTTTTGATTAGGGGTGGCCCTGCATTTGGTGGTCCTGGTTTCAGTCCTCGATCTGATGCAGCACTTGTTATCAGGTTTCATTACCTATTATTTGATTAGTTCATTTTTGCTATAGAACAATTAGTTCAAATTTCTAAATGAAAGAAACCCCATGGTCTCTCTTTTCAAATGATGAGTTGCTGGGCTGCATTTTGCAAATTTGGAGTTCTTGTGAAATATAATTATCACTTGTGCAACTGCACCAAGATAGTCTAGTTCTTTGATATGCATGTGTCAACTCAAAACCAAAGCTATGCAGTACATGTGAACCAGAATTATCTGCAATAGGTGTTAAACACAAGGACATAAAATGTTATATCTCGCTGACAATGGAACTGCAGCGTTTCCTGTGCTTCTGGTTGTGTTCTAAACACGTGCCATCTTTTTTCCTTTTGTCTGCGTGATAGAGTATTGATATAATCATATTTGTATCTTGCTCAGAAGTTTAAAGACTTCATCTCAGTTCTGCTTATCGCGAATCATCTCAGTTCTGTTCATTGCTACTCATTTTTCTTATTCAGGCCAACAGCCAACCTTGATGAGCCAAGGGGTCGTCATATGCCACCTGAATCGTGGCGTCCATCAAGTCCAAGGTCAATGGTACCTAATCAATATAATAATTTTGGGTCTGACAATTCTGTGGCTCTGAACGGCAGCAGTGTAACGTCATCAGCAGATAATGTATGGTTTATGTCAATCCTTTGTTATACTTTAACTTTTGCTCAGTTCCATTTACTTACCTTTGATTCTACAAATGACAGGCTGCTTTCCGGCCTCCAATGTTTGCTGGAAATGGCTCCTTTCAAAGTCAGACGGCTGTGCCAACTTCATCACATATGGTATGACTTCCATATTATGATTTGCATGTCATGGAAATAAATATTTCATATGTTGATGGACTTTTTGCTTTTTAGGGCATTAACACTCCAATGGTACAAGGTCATCATCTGGCAGGCCAGCAGATCCCATCCTTGCAGAAGCCACCTGGTCCGCCACAGAATTTCCCTGTACAGATGCAGAATGCTCAGCAAGGACAACCAATGCAGGGGACTGTTCCACATATTGGACAGCTTCAGGTCCCGCCATCCTCGGGACCTGTTTCTTTTGGCCAGAATATGCCACCTTTGCAATTACCTGGCCAGCCTCCTGTGTCGCAGCCATTGATGCAACAGAATTCTTCTCTAGGTGCGTTACAAGCACCTTCATCTGTACAGTCCAATCCCATGCAAACTGTTCCTGGTCAGCAGCAACTTCCCACTAGTGTTGCTTCGCAAATGCTCCAGCAGCAGATTCCATCGCAGGCACCGCAGTTACTGCTTCAACAGCAGGCAGCTCTGCAATCCAGTTATCAATCTTCACAGCAGGCAATTTTTCAGCTTCAGCAACAGCTACAACTAATGCAGCAGCAATCTAACCTAAATCAGCAACAGCCTGGACAGGTTCCTAACCAGCAGGTAATTAGTTACTAGATTAGGTGGTGGTTTTGACATTTCAAATCACTGTGTATGTTGATTTCAATTTTGCCTATTTTCCCTGATCATTTATGTATGTGTTATTTTTGCCTTGAATCTACTATACGAATTACATGGTTGACGTGATTTTTTGTCCTTCCAGTCTGGGCAACCAGTGCAATCGAGTAACAACCCTGGTGCTCCTGGTGCCATTATCCAGACAAACATTAATGCTATGCCACAGCAGGTTAATTCACCTGCAGTATCTTTATCCTGCAACTGGACAGAGCATACCTCCCCTGAAGGTTTTAAATACTACTACAATAGCATTACTCGTGAGAGTAAGGTGAGGAATAGTGCTTATCATCTTGAATCATCATATTTTTATGATTTAATTCTTATGAGCCATTATGTCCCTGCAGTGGGAGAAGCCTGAAGAGTACGTGTTGTATGAGCAGCAGCAGCAGAAAATGCTTTTGCTTCAACAGCACCAACAAAAGATTGCTGTTCAGCAACTTCAGTCACCTCCTCAGGGTCAGTCACTACCATCCATGCAATCGATCCAACAACTTTCTCAGTCACAACAAGGACAACCACAGATGCAGATGAAACAGCAGGTCAATATCTGTTCCTTCTTTCATACTTGTAGTTGTGTGCTCAATTTTTTCCAGTTACCATAGTCCACAGTTCTATATTGATTTCTTTGGATATTTTGGGTGTTCCAAGATTGTTTCTCTTTGGACTCAGATTACCCAGTTTATTTTTTTAGGTTGCTTTTAGACCATTTGTAATTTTTATTATTTATTTTGTCTGATCGTAAGACACAACATTGTATAAGAATATATATATCCCTCCTGTTTTAAATATATGACACCGTTGACTTTTTCGTTGAACTTTGATCGACAAATATATTGAAGTGATTACTTACCTAACGTGAAATGAATATCATTTGATCTATCATCAAAGGCACTTTAAGGTTAACTTATACATTTAGCAATTTGCACAAATATTTTATAGACAAGACGATTAGTCAAAGTTACGAAAAACGTCAATGGTGTCATATATTTAAAACTTGAGGGAGTATCAATTATGTAATTATGGGCTCTCAGGTTGATATATAAGTGCCTTTCTTGTGCATGCATCATATTAAAGGAATCAGTAAAATGCTGAAATGTGGACAGATGAAGATGCCAGATTGTTGAATTTGCAATATTCATTTTGACATTTCTCCTTTGCAACATTGCCTCTGTTTAATTTTAATTAATTTTATTTTATAAAAACTGAATTTGTGGAGCTTGAACTTTGATGCAGGATTTGAATTACACTCAATTACAAGCTACTGGTTCCATTGATCCCAGTAGGATTCAACAGGTAACCTAGTCTACTGCACAGGAACAAACTGAGTATTTATTCATATTCGAGCAAGTGTCAATTATTTCGTGACGTAATGTAGGGCATTCAAGCTGCACAGGAACGTGCTTGGAAAACTTGAGGTTGGCGGTAAGTGGAGATGCATATTTCTTTTAGAGACGTTTGCTTCCCTACAATTGAACTGAAACATGAATGTATTGACATGCCGTGCTAATTAATTGCATTGCATCTTGTGAAACATGATATGAATGTAAACACATAATCCCTAAGTTCTCATGTGTTCTGTGATTTGAAACATAATTTCACTTAAATATTTTTTTGAGAAAAAAATCACTTAAAAGAACTGGTTCCACTTAAATAAGTCAATAATTAGTCCACAAACCCACATTATATGGAGAAACTCTAAATTTGATGGATTTTAGCCGCATGGATCACTTGCTTAATGTAACTTATGTGTTTCAAATGCTTGCAGGTGATGACGATAAAGCATTAGTCAACGCTCAACCTTTGTACTGCAATCTGTAACGTTGGGTTTTGCTTTAGGGCACTTGCACGGACCTGATCTTTGTAACTCTGAATCTAGCTTAGACTGATTTCTAGATCGTAGATCCTGTCTGTAAATTGTTACCACCTAGCCCTTGTATCTCCTGATACCAATTTCTAATCTTTAATCTTTCCGGAGGTCAGTATCCCGACGCAGGAGCTGTCATAGCTCTGCCTCCCCCCTGGGCTTTTTCTATTTATGTTTTTCTTTTCACTGTTGTTTGATTTGCGATACAGGCGCAACGGTTTTAAATTGCACTATGGTTGCAATGTTGTGGACCTCTTTTGATGCTCTGATTGTTGATTTTTCTTTTTTTTCTGCTGTTGTTGCACGGCAGTGTGCATCACTGTTTGACACGCTAGATGCGAAAATGATTTATTTCTTGTTCAGGTTTGTGCGTAACTGTAATGTGGGATTAATCGACAGTTTTGGGCTGTGGAGCCGTACAGCAATTTCTCCTCAGCTTTCATATTAAGGATCGGTCGGATCTAAGGAAATAGTTTAGGTGTTTAGCATAAGGGTGTGTTGGTTTTCTGAGGACTAAAATTTAGAGGAGTCACATCAAAGAGAATTCTGCTAATTAGAAGTATTAAATAAAGTTTAATTACAAAACTAATTGCAGACTCATGTGTTAATTTACAAGACGAATCAATTAGCTGTGATTAGCAAATGGTTACTGTAGTATCATTGTAGCAAAATATAGATTAATTAGGCTTATTAGATTCGTCTTGTAAATTTATCTTCATTTGCAAAAAAGTTTTATAATTAAACTTCATTTAATACTTCTAAATAATAAATTTTTTTTTGATGTGACAGGTTTAGAGGGCAGGAAACAAACCGGGTCTAAGTTTGCCAACCAGCCTCTTTTAAAACTACTCCAGAATAGAACACACAGATGCTCCAATTGTTAGGGCAGCTCTTCCTCGTCTCTCATCTGTCAATGTCAAAGGCCTAGAAACAACAGTTCGGTCCGTTTGGGCAGCTCTTCCTCGTCTCTATCTTCGCTCGCTTAGTCTTCCACGGGGGCACAATTGCCGACGCCTACAACTCAAAACTGTTTTATCTAAAAATGTTCCTTCAGAAAAGTCAGTTGCTTCATTACTCAAAATCGAATGTTCCATTATAGAAAATGAAATGTTCCATCATAAAGAATTGAATGTTCCAATATAGAAAATAAATTGTTCCAGTAATTTCAAGTGGATTTTAATAGACCAGTAAGCTTAGAGAGTAATTGCCTCCAAAATGAGATGTAAGAGGATGCATAGTTTGGGACCACGGAGGAGTCCGCGACGCCTAGGGCTGTCGTGCTGGCCCAGCCACCTCATCTTTGTGCTCTTCATGTACTCCGTGCTCGGGGTATGGCAGATGCTCCCACTGGCGACATGACGAAGGGGGACGGAGAGGCGCCGCCGCGGTTGGACAAGGGTGATAGGGTGATGTGGTTCTCGGCCTCCGACGACAAGCTAGATTCAAGCGTCGGTGGTGGGACGAACACTCACCAGTCAGCTCACCCTCGAGAGTGCATTGAGGGAGGGAGGGGGGGGGGGGGGGGGGGG
>LAPY01000373.1:190806-213113 GCA_000970635.1 Eragrostis tef | reverse complement strand
GGGGGGGGGTGGGGGGGGGGGGGGGGAGGGTGACGCAAGAATCCCGCTATTGTTCTTGTTCTTGCGGTTCAAACTCTTGGGCTTCAGCCTTTGTATGATTCGTTCTCTTAACAAAATATGTGCTACTTCTTAAAAAAATATGGGTTCTATTTTAAGCATGACATGTCAAAGTAGTTTGGAAGAGCATTGGTATCCTTCGGTGCCAAAATTTTAGACTAGGAAATGCAAAAATTCTGGTCACATAGCCTGTCATCCCACACAACATTATTCTAATTCATGCCATTACAGTAATGTTGTACGGAAAGTGATGCTCGTGTGCACATGCTCGAGGTTTAAACGACGTGTGAGCGCCATGAGAGAGATCAATGCTCACGTGGCCTCTTAAAATATAACATCTCAATAATAGGGGTGACACCATGACCATTGAAATCAATCACGGGAGTGCAACTGGATGAGATATGACAAAACAAAGCATATTCTTATCAATAAAAGAAAGAAATTCAAAATTATAAGTAAAGAGAAATCCAACCTGATTTGTAAGGTTGTGTTTGAGTTTGTGACTCAGCATGAGTGTTGCATTCTGTCGCTAATTAACTTTTTTAAGCAGTAATGAGGTGTCTGTTAGAGGTGAGAGCTCGTAGGTGCATGTGAGCATCTTCAACATGTACATATTTTTCTATAAAATAATAACAAATGCAAAACTAATATTCGCTCCGTTTTTTAACATATGACGTCGTCGATTTTTTTTTGTTACTTTGATAATTCGTCTTATCTATAAATATCTGTGTAAATAGTTAAGTGTATAAGTTAATTTTAAAGTACTTTTGATATTGAATCTAGTGATATTTAATTTACACTTAAAAGTAATTATTGAAATCTATATTGTTGGTCAGAGTTCAACAAAAAAGTGAGCAGTCATATAATTAAAAACGAAAGGAGTACAACAAGAATATTTTGAATTTGCTTGTACTGCGTTTTAGACAAAAGGACAAAATAACCTTGTTAAGCTTTGAGATCCATAGCTGACTCTTGGCGAAGTGGCTTTAGAAGATGTGGTTCATGCATGCCCGCAACCAAAAAAAAAGAGAGCAAATATCCTAATAGTCCACTATATGATTGCTAGCTTTGTTTTTGAAAGCTGTCACTACATGGTTTAGCTAAAGATTTAAACCATCGATATAAATAGTAGGAGTGAATTGCACAAAATTATAACTATTTGTGTCAAGTTTTCATAAAACTATAACTTTTTCTTCTGGCCCTACATGTCAATCTTATTTTTAGAACACTACTAAGACCAGACATAAAAATTGTAGTTTTACGAAACTCGCGGTGAAAATAGTTGTAGTTCTCTAAAATAGTTTTAAGTTGTAGTTTTTTCAAAACCTTCATACAATTAGTTGTAGTTTTGTGCAATTCACTCTATAAGAGGCAGATGCTAGTGTAAACGCAAACAATCAAATTTAACAGCTAGCATAATATTGAACCATCGGAATAAATCTTGAAGCATGGACACCTAAGACGTTTTCAAGAGAGCACACACATCGTCCGTTAAAAAAGGAAAAAAAAGAGAGCACACACATCATCTGTGTCACATATGCAAACGGAGGTGTCTCAATAACCATATGCAAACGGAGGGAACAAAATACTATAGTAAGGTAGACTTTTCATATATTATTTATAATAGTCTTTTCGGTAGATCTGGATCCAAATAATTCGCATACTTTAAACCCCACTTTGTGTTTAATAAACTGCCAATATGACAGGAGGCGGGCCTTTGAACTATCGTCAACACTGCTCTATTGTTGGGCCTAAAAGAAATTCAGAAGAATAACACACAAGGTGCCACGTCACCTTCTAACATTGGCTGCCAACTGGGCCCGCATGGCAGTGGCCAATGCGCAGCTGCAAGGAAGCAGCTTACCAGCGCCGCCAGTTCACACAGTTCAGCTCTCGTGTCCGCCTAGAGTCCTTGACCCTCCATCTCTTCTTCCCCCTCCACGCTCCTCCCACGAAAGATATTTCCTTTTTTCTTCTCTCCTTCATCTCCAACTGCTCCGCTCCTTCGTTCCTGCCCGCTTTATACTTTCTCAAGCTTTGGCTTGTTCCGATCTGTAATCGCCCGATTGACCTCGAAATCGGGACAGATAGATTTCTTGCTCAGATTAGATTTGTTTGTCCTCTTCTTCTTGCCCTGTTCCGCAGAGTTTTGGTGTCCAATCTTCCGTGGATTTTGTACTTTCCAGTTCTGCTTGATCTAATTTGTCCTTTTCTCTGTGTAATAGCTCAGTTCTTGCTGCTTCTTCTCGAGCTGCCATAAAATTTGATTCCATTTCTGCTTCTTGGGGGTCAGAAATTAGTTATTCTGTTGTGTTGGTGAAGCGGAAGAGATAGCAAACTTGAACTCCGATTCTTGGCTTAACCTGCTTACCAAGGATGAGATCTTTGTGATTTGTACGGTCAAAGTCATTCTCTGTACTGATGTCTCCTCTGGCCTCTCTCCCTTCTCTCCTCGCCGTCCTGCTCCTGTGCTGCTCACCTCTGGTTATTGCTTCCATCTCCGAGCCGAACCTTTCACAGGCTGCATGTGGAGGCGACCAGATTGCAATCTTAGATGCCTCTGATGGCCTCCACAATCTGTCGGTCAATGATGTGTTGGTGCAGGACCGTGTTCTTGGCTGCAAGAAGCTCTGGTACTATTTTAGGAGCGGTTGCCTCCGCTGCGACGAGCTGTCGGAGACGTGGAAGGGTGCTGTGAAGCAGTACTGTGGCGAAGGGAGCAAATCAAGCTATGGTGAGTTGTTTCTTGTGTGTTGTTGTTTGCTAAGTCAAATGAGAATCGGACACTTCGGTTTAACTGCCATGCTACTGCTGCCCTACTGTAACACAATAACGGTGCAAATAGGAGTTTATGCCTGCTTTGAGCATTTATTTTAAGATTGGTAAGAAATATATGATTTTGATGTTCATTTTTAGAATGTAGACCACATATTTGCAGAGTGTTTCATTTGGTATGTGTCAAACAATTGGAGAGAGGGATTTGTTTAGGATCTATGGCTGGGGTTAGTCCTTTCTGTTTGAGAAGTATATAACATATTAACATCACATAATGGTTTTTTTGTTATTTTGAGTTGCATACTTTTGGTTACATTGTGGAATGCTTGGTTGATGTCTGACAAGGTGTGGGGTCTGTATATGACAATGTGTTCTGATGTTTCTGACATTATGATTGTTTTTGTTATTCTGTGCCTGTTAATTGTTTCCTACACGAGTCCTCACTTTTATTCCATGTTTAAGTAACTTGTAGACAGCAAACTTTTTTTTTTGCTCATTTATTTCTCCTTGTTTTATTTTCAATCACTTGTAGCAACGTCAGCTCAAAATACACCCAGGAAGCTTTTGAAGCCTCAAGCAGTAGATAGTGACAGACTTGATGATGGCCCATGTGG
Source organism: Eragrostis tef (assembly GCA_000970635.1). Classification (NCBI taxonomy): domain Eukaryota; kingdom Viridiplantae; phylum Streptophyta; class Magnoliopsida; order Poales; family Poaceae; genus Eragrostis; species Eragrostis tef. The sequence continues at coordinate 209,667 of LAPY01000373.1, read as the reverse complement.
AAGCTTCCATGAAAATGATCAGGATATCAATGATTCTTCAGCAAATGGGGATCATATTCTGGCAGTTCCAGGTGTCATTCTCCTATGCTGTGGTCTCATGTTTCCATGCTTCCATGCCGAAAGAAAAGAAGCGAGCAGGCACGACACTGCAACAATCCAGCGCAATGCAGGTGAGTACATGTCTTATCTGCATAATTGTTTTCTGTTGTTATCTTAAACCAAGTCCTACTTGTCCTTGTTTCCTAGAGTTTGAACACATCAAACAATGGTTTTCTAGTATAGGCCTGATTAACTTTTGAGTAGTTGATCTGAATGTTGTAAAATTTCTATCAAGCTCTTCATGATAATTTTCTGCTATAGACTAGGAAATAACTTTGTAATGGCTTTTCCTTCAATATATGGACCTCTCATTTATATTCTCTTGTTCTTTGTAATGGCTTCAGTATAGGCCTGATGCTGATATTACTGTTTGAGAGGTGATTCTGTTTTAAATATTTCCAGATTTTATTTGCACGGTACTATTATCAGGATCTGGGTCTAGTTCGTTAATCAAAAACCAGGGTTATAATAACTTGAACCAGTGCTGCTTTAATCAAAAACCAGGGTTATAATAACTAGAACCAGTGCTGCTTATGCAGTTATTGAAATCAGGATAATTCACCTCTGCTTGCAATGAGATATGTCCTATAGTTACAGAAGTGAAATGTAGTTAGTATTGAAATGTAGTAGCATCTACAAACAAATAGAACAAGCTTGATCCAGTTTGAATGCCTCACTGTTGATAGCTTTTCTCATGTGTAACTGTCTTTATTCTGATGTGCACCTCTTGGCACTTGTTGCTATATCTTGTTGTATTTGTATTGAAGTCTTGAATAATAAGACAGTAGTAATGTTATATATCACTATAACAATGTTGGAATATTTTCCATAGTGACTAATGACTTGTTTCTTTCTAGTTGACTCAGTCCATTCCTTTGAAGTAAGCACATCGTCAGATAAGATCCCACCGACTCCACAACGAATACCTCCAAGTCCATCTAGATTTGCACCATCTCCACAAATAGCTAGAGTTGGATCTGTGAACTTAACTGTCCAGCAGATCCTCAGGGCAACTCGGAACTTCTCATCTTCATTCAAATTAGGAGAAGGAGGATTTGGGATGGTCTACAGGGCTGTGTTACCAGATGGCCAAGTTGTTGCTGTCAAGAGAGCTAAAAAGGTAGTTCAACCTCATATCTTGTCTTCGCTTTGTACTAGATACTCCTCCTGTCCACAAACATAAGAAACTGTAGATTTTATCAAAGTCAAAAATTTGAAATGTTGACCAACAATATCTATAAAATTCATTTTTTTCAAATGATTTTAGTTACCTATTATGATACTCCCTAGCCTTGGGCACGGAGATTAATGAGAGGAGGAATAAAGTAGGTGCGCAGGAAACGAGGAGGAGAGAGATAGAGGTGTATTGGGAAGAGAGAAATGTGTCTCGGGAAGTGAGAATGCCAAGTATTTTGGGAAAGTTAGTTTGGCTAGGATCCCAAGTATTCTAGGACGGATGGAGTAGTTGCTTATGTTGGCTGTTTATGTTTCTTCACTGTATTTGGTTAAATTTAGATTTTTACTTATGATTTAAGCCAGTTCTGGTAATTTGTGTAGCATCTATAGAGTATTTTGTCATCGTTCTCTTCTTTATATAAGAAATCTACTGTTTTTACAGGATCAATTTGCTGGTCCGAGAGACGAATTCAGCAACGAAGTGGAATTGCTTGCTAAGATAGACCACCGAAATTTGGTGAGGTTACTGGGTTTTACTGACAAAGGAAATGAGCGTATTATCATCACTGAGTATGTTCCAAATGGCACTCTGAGAGAACATCTAGATGGTACATTGCACTTTATCTTTTGTTTTCATAATCCATGTGTACCATTTCTAAAGCTTCAATGTTCATATGTGTTTATCCATTCTGCAGGTCAACATGGAAGAGTCCTGGATTTTAATCAGCGGCTAGAAATTGCTATCGATGTTGCTCATGCGCTCACTTATCTCCATCTTTATGCAGGTAGGATATCTACTTCCTACACACTTAATCGCATAATACTGATACAAAATAGTTCTTGTGGTTCCATTTTGATACAATCCACATTTTTTCCTCTGGTATGTGTCAGTCCGACACAACTGCAAAGTAGAGTTCCTGTTTCAAGTGCTGTTACCATTTTCCTGTACTACATGGAATGAATTGTCCACTTCGTTCTGTAGTGTTTAAAATAGTTGGTTCAGTAGAAGCATTGGTTTCATTGAACCATCTGGTAATATTTCATTGACTAAAAGACACCGCTAGTTTGTAATTCTTTAGCATTAGTTATGACCGTTTTCAACCATTTCCTATGTAAATTAAGTTTATCTCAAATGATTTTTGAAATGATTGAGAACTCCTATATTGTAAACAGAGAAGACGATAATTCATCGCGATGTAAAGTCATCCAACATCCTGCTGACGGAAAGCTACCGGGCCAAGGTTTCCGATTTTGGATTTGCAAGAAGTGGCCCTAGTGACACAGAGAAGACACACATATCAACGAAAGTGAAAGGAACAGCTGGCTACTTGGATCCTGAATACTTGAGGACATACCAGCTAACTCCTAAGAGTGATGTCTTCTCCTTTGGTATATTGCTTGTAGAAATTCTTTCTGCTCGACGACCAGTTGAGCTGAAGCGAACCCCTGAAGAGAGGATCACTATTAGATGGGTATGTATGGATGACATATTCTTTCATTTCTGTCCGTTTGAATTGAGCTAAACTTAGTTGGCTGTTGTAAATTTTATATGTAGTCATGTGAAAACCAAACTAGATAGATCACAATTTTTTATATTAAAGGCTAGATTACCTTTAATACAAATAATGTGAAAAGTGAGTGCAATTTTTTTTTGGGCAGACTTTCAAGAAATTTAATGAAGGTAACACCAGAGAGATACTGGACCCATTGTTGGAGGATCCTGTTGATGATGAGGTGCTTGAAAAGCTCCTTAGCTTGGCATTCCAGTGTGCTGCTCCAACTCGGGAGGACCGCCCGACCATGAAGGAAGTAGGGGAGCAGCTGTGGGAAATACGGAAAGAGTATGGAAAGAGTGTCCGTAAGGTGTGAAAATAATGGAGTAGCTCATTGAAATTTCCATTGAACCACTATCCCAAGCATGCAAATTTTTGGTGCCAGTGTACAAGTATCTATTGATACATTTCTGACTTGACAGTGGCCTGGACAATGTATAGAGTGAGAAAACATCAGCATCAACTGTAACTTGTCTGTCGATTCTTTTAGTGAATGTATTTGGGGAGTCCTTTCATTTGATGTGACTGTTTGAATTGTGAATATGTATATTTTCTGAAAACTGGAAGACGATCCCATTAGACCACAGAAAAAAAAAACTACTCTGCTTAGGGTCATAATCTTGACAATCTTGAAGACTCTCTCATAGGGCGTACTAATTCCAGACAGCCATAAAAGGGGAGTTCTCTTGAGTTCTATTTTAGCATTTTTAGTATTTCACTAATATGGAGATACATTTATAAGGTTTACTGTTGGCAAGAAATCCTATCAAATGTGCGTTTCTTAGAATCCTGCAATGCATGTGGTGCCCCACTGGGATCTGAAATCCATGGAGTTTCTTGAGTAAATTCTGCAAAGCTACAGCTATTTTGGTGTCGGTTTAGAAAAAAGTAGTGTTCTGAACAAGGCTGGACACAAAAGTCGTAGTTTTTTGAAACATAAGGGCAAACTTGTTGTAGTTTTTTGAAATTGCATCTGCATTCTTGTTGATTATAAATTGCGCTCAAACTTCACAATCACAGCACTGAGCAGTTCTCAAACAAAATTTCAATGCCTGAGATGACCAAACTGAACATACAACTGAGTCAACGCTTAACTAAACCTAACACTGCGGCTGACGTTTGGGTTGATGCCAGACCGTTCACCTCCATATGGACCGGGAGGCTTCTTGACAAGGTGCACCTGACCTTTCCGCTTATTGAGCATCTTCTGATGCTTAGCCTAAACGAGTGAATAGACACACAAAAGATGAGTTCATTCTGAATGATCATCCAAGCAGCTTTTGGCTGGTACATATTTCTAGTGCGTGCCAACCCCTTATTCTTCTCGATCTGCAAATGTTTAGATTGTTTACAAACACATAACACGAGATCTAAAGAATAGTTGGTATGATACATTTAGGTGAGGATAAACCTGGTATGAGATCTTCCTCTTGCCATCTCCTATAGATTCTTTGCTCAGTGGTTGAATACCAGGAGTTCTGTCGCACAGGAAGAAATAAGCACCTGTGAACATTAAATATATAGAAGCACCTTATAACGGGTCATCAGTGAAACTTACAGTGGAAACTTCTTTTCTTTGGTAGATAGCCTTTGAGTCCTCTGTCTTTTTATATACTGGTAGAATTCATCTTCAGATTCTGACAACGCATGATCATCTTTAGACGTAGTAGCACCTATTCTTGTATGGACATGTAGCTTATATTTCCTCCGCCTTTTCATGCTGACAACCTGTAAGAAACATCCATGGTCAGATCATAGAAAAAGATATCCAATGATTAGTCTGGACCATGCTCAAAGCAATCTCCTAACTGAAGCAAATATGATTATATTTATAATATAAACATATTAATTTTACGCAGTCACCTTCATCTTGCTCTCAACATCTTCCAGTCCAAAATCTTTCATCGACAGCTTACTTCGCTTCTCTTCTGTTATCCTTTGTGCCTCTTCATAGTTCAGTTCATCCTCACCAGAATGTTCACTAGCATCGTAGTATGCAGTCCTACCTCTGCGCCAGGTGTTTTTATGCTTTTCATCTTCCACTTGCTCATCCGTGCTATCACCATCAGCAATTTGTTTAGCTGCTTTCTCTGCTCTTTTCACTGTGTACAAACTCAACTATGAATATTCAAATAACAGCAAAAACAAAATCGTATCAGAAGAAAAAAACTACAGAAGTGGTGCACTGTTATGCCCCCACCAACTTCTCAAACAACACTATCACAATCATAACGATTGGGGAGCCCGAGCTATAGTTTTCATGCTATACAATATACAGAAACCAATAAAATCTAATGTAAAAAAAGCAACAGTTACTTGAGAGCAATTATACAGAAAAAATTTGATAACCATATAACAGAATAAAATAGAAATAGTGGGTGCAATGCCTCACAGGATCAATGCAGGGAATGTGAACAAATGAAGAGGACGTTGCTAGAAAAAAAAAAAAAACTAGACCAAGGGGAGAGACGTCCCCTGGCATTCTATTAAGAAGGAGGTGCCAACGTTGCTAGATAAAATTCGATTAAAACATGAATTGCTGCTATCCTACTCAATATGAGGTAAATTTGAGGCTGGAAATGGAATTTAGTCATCATCGAGTGGTACTTTTTCTACAAAGTTCTTAATGGAGACTCACAAAAAATGATTCTTAACGGACAGGTCAGGATATCTACCACACTGCCACTCTTAACATTTGCAGTCAGCATCTTAAATGGATGTTGTTGAAAATAATGCCAACTTAGTGACAGGTCTCCTCATGATTCTTGTAATGGCCACAGTAATATGTTTTCAAGCATGCTAAGTATGCCTCCGCGGATTTCGTGCAAATATAATTCACAAACTTACATTTTGCAATATAACCTGGGTCCCATTCATCACGTTCGCTATCACAGACACCCTAAAAAGAAACCAGTGGAACCATATAAAATGTCAAGCATAAAAAGCACAGATGGAAATAACTGTTCCAGAAAGTTCACTTTTTTTTAACATATTCCATAGCAGCAAGTCAGGTTCAACTGCACCACATAGGGATGCAAAGAAAAAAAATAACAGATTAAAAATACAACATAAACCGAGAGGCGCAAAGTGGTCCCTCTTTGTCAAATTTTCAGCGAAATATGTGAACCAATTAAATTGCTTTCAGAGTTTCGTCGGCGTCAGGCATGTCCTGAGCATCCGGTTAGTGCATTCCGAAGAGTTAGCCTTCGGAGCCTTTTCTTTGTCCTGCGACAAGAAATGTTCTCTCTTTCCATGGGTGAGGTACTCCCGAACTCCTCTTTTCTTGTTTAGTCGCATCAATTTTAATACCAGTAATTTGCCTAACCTAGGCAAACGTTTGTCAGAAGCAACATACATAGACAGCAAAACCGACGCGTGCTGGCATAGTCCTACTTCAAGCTAAATGGATTAAATATTAGTAAATGTTACAAAAGAACGAAGGTTAAACAAGTTGTGCTGTGTGGCTAAACAAGACTTTCTCCGTGGTTACAAACAGTCAAACAAATAACTTGTGTTTACCCTTGAAGATTGACCCCTAAATGTATCAATTACCTTGGGTTTGAACACGGTGCCTCCAACTCATCATTCTTCGACATTGTTTCTGAAAATCCTGCAACAGAATACGAACCTTTATAGATGTAAATAAGTTTGTAGATCTAAATTGTAGGCAAGGAAATGAAAAAAATCTAAGATGTGGAAATCAAAACAAGCACCGTCCTTGCCGTCAACGGGGTTCTTATGCCCTATCGTTTGGGTGAACCTCGACATTGAAATATCAGAAAGAAAGAGTATAATGCACGGATTAGGAACAAGGAAAATCACGGCTACAACATGCATGCTATTTACAGGCCTCAATTTTCAGATAGTTCATCATTAGTCTACGTAATCAGAGGTATAAAAACTTTAATTATCCAACGGGGAAGAAGCTCACCGGCCAGACAGTCAGTAACGGCGGCGGACGGTGACACGACGGTTCGCGTGGCCTACCTGTGGCAGAGAACGTTGGTCACCCCTCAGGCGTGGACTGCGATCGATTCAGGGCGAGCGCAAACTGACGGCCGACCACCAAGGGGCGATCGCTGAGGCGAGTCGAGGGTTAGCCTAGCCAGGAGACAGCGGCGATCAGGGAGACACTTTCGATCACATCGCATCATCGAGACTGCGTGACCTCCTATGTATAGAACAGCCCAATATCCCACTAAATCTGACCAGCCTAGCCCAATCAGCGAGTCAACATTTTAAATCAAAAAGGTCAACATTTTTGTTGTTCTATTTCAATATTTTTTAAAACATTAAAAAATGTTGACCAGTAACAACAAAAATGTTGACGCGGTGCAAACAAAATGTTGATATAACACATTTAAAATGTTGACGAAAATTTTAAATTTTAAACATATTCATATTGGATCTTATTTTGAAGAATTAAATATAACAAACACGTAGGTTCAAACGGATTTGAAAACAGACTTACGGTTTAGAAGAAAAATGCGTTTAAAATTTGGAAAACGTTTCTTTTTCTCTCACTCCCCACCCGCCCCAATGAGAACGCAACACGTGGCGAAATCTGGTTCTCTCCCTCCCACCCGCGGCACGCGGCAGCAGTTCGATTTTAACTGACACGAATCTCAAAGCGTCCGATTGTATTGATCCCGTTGGACGACCTATGTATAGGATCCTCCCAGACTGCTGGGCTTACGGGAATCAGAGCGTGGGCTTAGGATTTTGGCCTGTCATCACAATATAACGCAAAGCATGGTATAAATCGGCCCGTCATCAAGGTGGGCCAACCTATTTTTTCGGTTGCTGTTTTTTATTTTTTTTAAATCACGGTAATTGAGGAATGGTTACTTTTTTACCTTAACGATATTATTTCCATCAAACGATTTTTTTATTACACAGTACAACTCAGACACTCATAAAGCATGCACACTCACCCCTATGAACGCACATGCGCAAACTCTACTCCTATGAGTATCTTCGAAGACTAATCCGACAAATCCTCCAGATTGACAAAGTCACCACCGGCGCCTCGCTGTCGACGGCCACGTCTCCTACCAGAAGTCGAACCCAGAATCTGAGGTGCTATTGAGGCTCTTGTAACCAGTAGGCTGTGGCCCTTTCGCATTTCCATCAAACATTTTGAAATATACATATTGAATTGTACAGATTAAAAGATATTCATGTTTTACAAGAAAATATTCGAAATATGTAGAGCATATATAAAACTACAACTAGATATATCCTGCATCGATCAACATGAGTATATGAAGTATCAACATGAGTTTTAACTTTAGCATATGAAGAGTATATGAAGTTAAAACTCCCGAATCGATCAACATGAGTTTTAACTTCTTGTATATCAACATGAGCATAAGAAGATAAACCGGCCAGTTAATATTTTCTAACCCTGGAAGGCATGAGAAATTAAAGCACCTTTAAGTTACGAACATACAAAAAGAACAAGATTAATTAACGAAGTCTTGTTCTCTAAAAAGAAAAATTGTAACGAAGTCTTCATATAGGACGCATTAATTAGTACACACCTGAACAGAAATACTCCGTACTAGTTTATGCCTCTATGCGGGAGCTACTGAGTTGTAGTAGAGAGCTGCTAACCCTGAACAGACCAAGCAATTGTCCAAAAGGATCGAAAATAAGTTTGAGATCACCTTATGTGACGATGTGGAGTTAGTAAAACTTAAGTCCAGAGAGTCACAGCCTGTTCGCCTGGCTGCTTTGCAGCGGCTGTTTTGCAGCAGAATAATAAGTATGAGATACTACGGTGTTAATTTTTTTTATAGATTCCAGCTATCTCTAACTCAATATCTTAGTCTGCTCATGTTAAGACGGAAAATTGATATTTAATCCTTTAAGGAGTTCTACAGAACAACAGTCTGTTCGCTTGGCTGCTTTGCAGCGGCTGTTTTGCAGCAGCTACATTGTTTCAGTTATTTCTTCTGCAGCAGCTGTAGTGTTCGTAGTTATTTTTCTACATGCGCGGAGATGTGCTTCTGCATGACCTTTTCTGAGTTTGGAGGTATGCTCCAGTGTTATTTAAACAGTGACATGTATTTATTTGAGTTTTTCATGCTTCTTTTGTGAATGAAGATAGGGCTGTAACAAGTTATCGATTGACAACATTTTTATGTTGAAGGGGCTGAGCTTGATATTAAAGTTTTTTAGGTGTTTTGAGACTATTTTGTAGTAGCTTACTTTGGTATTTGACATGTAAAAATGTTAAATATATCTTGTTATGCTGAAGCCGAAATATTATTTTATTTTAAAATAAAATCTTTTTTTATTTAAAATGGAGGAGTTAGATCAATGTGTTGAGATTGACCCACGAGACGAGCTTAGCCCGGATCTTTGTTTCACGGGTTGGACACATCAGTATGCATTTCTGGTCAAAGAAATGCATGTCGCTTGGCCAACGTTGACCATGGGGGTCAACATTCGAGTCATCCATTCCTATGTTTCTGCTTGAAGCTCTTCGTATGCGTTATGTGTTTTCTGTATTATATTCAAGAACCTTTCTGTTACAAAGTTCCTTTCTTGTACGATCATTAATGGTAAAAAACTTCTAATTTTTCATTTTTCTTATTACATTTTGAGATCTAGCGCCATAAGAACAGTGCAAGTAGACAAGAACAGTTTAACACCGGTGTAGTAGCTACAACAAGAACAGTTTAACAAAGTCAAACAAGAATGTCTTTAAAAAAAGGCTTCAATCCTTTTTTTTCTTTTGGGCAATGCACTCCTCTGCTCCATTAATGCACTTACCAAACGCTTGCCGAGCCGCCGTCGCAGGCTGACTGGGTAAGCCGCCACCGCCATGGACGCGTCCTCATCTTCGACCGCCTCCAGTCTCTCAGGTGCGATGGCAGTGAACTCAGCATTTTGCCCATACCGTTACCTTGATCGTTTCCCTCAATCTTGCTGCGGCGGCACAGATGCTGAGCGGGAGGCGATGCTTTTGCGGGCGGCGTTCGAGGGCAACCTCCGGCTCCTCAAGGGTAAGCTAAAAATTCTTCCTTTTTTTTCCCCTCTTTTCAATGTGGGCATCAACTGCGCTTGCGAGATTGTCTGTTTCTGCTTGTGCAAGAGATGGCGCGGGGGCTAGACAAGGGGCGGGGCGCGGCGGCAGTGGTGGCGGAGCTTCGGGAGGACGGCGCCGGCGCGCTGCACCTCGCGGCGGCGGAGGGGAAGATGGACGTGTGCGGGTACCTCGTCGAGGACCTTCGCCTGGACGTCAACGTCCTCGACGACCTAGGTTCGGTTTCTTGCCGTCCGCTGCGTTTCCCTTTCCAATTTTCTGTTCTCCCCGTCGCTTGGTATGCCATTGGGCCCTATGCCATTTGGTGGTTCCGGTTAAGCATTTGGTCAATTTGAACAAACTTACATTAGCTAAATGCTTAGCGTCCGTCTCGATGGAGCATAATTGCTGTTTGCCTCGTGGAGACCCTAAATAGATGTTCATCTGAAATTAGAATTCTGAGATTAGGGATTGCATAAACAAAACTTAATGGTTCCAATTTATTTGCCTTGATCAACCATCTCCGCTTCACGGGCAACAATGTATTTCACTTTTCTATTTCTTTTTCTTTGAAAAGTTTGTTTGTTTTTTCCTTCAGCTCTCCCTATTGCTTGATCTGGCACTCTTTTTTGAAGCCCCCAGGGACATTTTGGCTGTTGCCATTTAGTTTAAGCTTTAAGAAAACCTACATAAGATAAATTTTGTCTTGGAAGAGCAGAATAGAAGAGTATTGCATTTGAGTACTTGGAGACACTAAATGCCTATCTGAAATTAGAATTCCAAACTTAGGAATGGCCTTCAAAAATACTTGGCTGCCTAGATATCAATTACTGGACATTTATTTACCGTCTGTTTCATGTTATTCTTATTTCTTGGCAGGTGAAACCCCACTTTTCCATGCTGTACTCTATGGAAGAACTGATATTACAAGATATCTTCTCAACCATGGTGCCGATCCAACAATAATAGGTCACAGGGGATCACCTCTTCATATTGCTGCAGTCAAAGGTTCAATTCCCCATCACCTTGTCTATACATAAATTGCCTTAGCAGATTCATGGGTTATGCAAATAGAATTCTTCACATGCAATTGATTGTAATGAGACCATCAGATTTGTTTACGAGCCACCATCCAAATGACGTCAACCCTCTGAAAGCTAGAAAACTTTGACCATCAGGAATCCTAAAATGACTTGCACTTCTAATCTGAGGTAGTATAAAGATTCAATGGATGTGTTCTGGCTCCGCATTCAATCAGATAGCTAGTGGATAAACCAATTAGGATAATAGATTGTTGAGTTAGGTTTTGCATTGAGCCAAATGGAGAATATCCGATCTCTTTAATCCTCAGTCCCATCTATTCTCACGTAAATTGTTTCTTGTTTCGGAAAACACTCCTTATAACCACTGGCGGGGCGCGGCGGCAGTGGTGGCGGAGCTTCGGGAGGACGGCGCCGGCGCGCTGCACCTCGCGGCGGCGGAGGGGAAGATGGACGTGTGCGGGTACCTCGTCGAGGACCTTCGCCTGGACGTCAACGTCCTCGACGACCTAGGTTCGGTTTCTTGCCGTCCGCTGCGTTTCCCTTTCCAATTTTCTGTTCTCCCCGTCGCTTGGTATGCCATTGGGCCCTATGCCATTTGGTGGTTCCGGTTAAGCATTTGGTCAATTTGAACAAACTTACATTAGCTAAATGCTTAGCGTCCGTCTCGATGGAGCATAATTGCTGTTTGCCTCGTGGAGACCCTAAATAGATGTTCATCTGAAATTAGAATTCTGAGATTAGGGATTGCATAAACAAAACTTAATGGTTCCAATTTATTTGCCTTGATCAACCATCTCCGCTTCACGGGCAACAATGTATTTCACTTTTCTATTTCTTTTTCTTTGAAAAGTTTGTTTGTTTTTTCCTTCAGCTCTCCCTATTGCTTGATCTGGCACTCTTTTTTGAAGCCCCCAGGGACATTTTGGCTGTTGCCATTTAGTTTAAGCTTTAAGAAAACCTACATAAGATAAATTTTGTCTTGGAAGAGCAGAATAGAAGAGTATTGCATTTGAGTACTTGGAGACACTAAATGCCTATCTGAAATTAGAATTCCAAACTTAGGAATGGCCTTCAAAAATACTTGGCTGCCTAGATATCAATTACTGGACATTTATTTACCGTCTGTTTCATGTTATTCTTATTTCTTGGCAGGTGAAACCCCACTTTTCCATGCTGTACTCTATGGAAGAACTGATATTACAAGATATCTTCTCAACCATGGTGCCGATCCAACAATAATAGGTCACAGGGGATCACCTCTTCATATTGCTGCAGTCAAAGGTTCAATTCCCCATCACCTTGTCTATACATAAATTGCCTTAGCAGATTCATGGGTTATGCAAATAGAATTCTTCACATGCAATTGATTGTAATGAGACCATCAGATTTGTTTACGAGCCACCATCCAAATGACGTCAACCCTCTGAAAGCTAGAAAACTTTGACCATCAGGAATCCTAAAATGACTTGCACTTCTAATCTGAGGTAGTATAAAGATTCAATGGATGTGTTCTGGCTCCGCATTCAATCAGATAGCTAGTGGATAAACCAATTAGGATAATAGATTGTTGAGTTAGGTTTTGCATTGAGCCAAATGGAGAATATCCGATCTCTTTAATCCTCAGTCCCATCTATTCTCACGTAAATTGTTTCTTGTTTCGGAAAACACTCCTTATAACCACTGCTGTTTTGAGCATCATTTTTTCACTGTCTCACTTTCTTGGCGTGCTTGAACTTTCTTTCCAGGAGATTGTGAAACAGTTCAATTGCTTCTTCTAAGAGGAACTAATGTTGACATAGCCTCTGTGCCTGGAGCCCCACTGCATTTGGCTGCTGCTTATGGCAAAGACAGCACAGTGAAGATTTTATTGGAGCACCATGCGAATGTAACATATTTATTCTTTATTTTACCGTTCACCTGCGTGATGTCTTTCATCCCAATCACTGCACAAATCAAGTTTTTCTTTCACTGAAATGGTTCTCTTGGCATATGATGAATGATTGAATATGCACCAGTTATTCTAGGGGTTCCCTTAATAATAAGCAATACATATGCTTTACACATTCAGCCATTATTGAATAAGACTTGATTATCTTTCGTAAATATACTTATTATGTGTCGAGATATGTATTGTATACTTTCCATTGATGGACTAATTGTATATGCTCACCACAGTCCACGAAAGAAAGTTGTTTTGGGTTCAGTGCAGTCATGCTGTTTCAATTTCTTCATCATTATCCCTTTAATGTTGAGATTGAGATTTCAAAATACTACTAGGAGATTAATGGTGAATAGTAGTTTCTCAATATCAGATTTTTACTATGTTTTCAGAAAAGAAAAAAATATTAATCAAGTTATTATTTTGAGACAGCGTTGATATCTAAAATAACATATCTTTCTGACCGGTGGAAGTACCAATTAGTAAGATTATTTTCTATCTTTTTTGTTCTTAACCTGACGAAATGAAAGGACTAAATTCTTCTTTTTACAGCCAAGTATGGTTGCTAATGCTGACAATACTCCATTGGGTATGGCCATATGGGCCAAATCATTGGAATGTGTGAAGCTTCTTATTAAGGTCAGATGCTTATTTTTTTATTTTTATTTTTTTTTACTTGGAGAGTTTCGTAACTGTGCTAGACGCATTTTGTTCTGGCATGTATGATGTAGTAACTGTGCTAGCCACATTTAACTAATCCAAATACTTGACTGCCCAGGCTGGTGCTGATGTGAATTTTATTTTTTCTTCTGGTGCAACTTATGTGACAATGGCAGCGGTTTACGGCTTATCTGACATCATGAAATGCTTGCTAGAAGCTGGTGCGAACCCAAATATTCCAGATGGAGTGAGTTCCAATTTCTTTCATTTGATTGTAATGTGATGATACGTTAAAAAATACTCCCTCCGTTTTTTAATATATAACACCGTTGACTTTTTTTGTTACTTTGATCATTCGTCTTATCTATAAATATTTGTGTGAATAACTAAGTGTCTAGGTTAACCTTAAATTGTTTTTGATGATGAATCCAATGATATTAATTTCACATTCAAAAAGTAATTATTTAAATCTTTCTTGTTGGTCAAAGTTCAACCAAAAAGGTCAACAGTGTCATATAATTAAAAACAGAGGGAGTAGTATTACTAGCAAGTCAACTGAATATTCTTATGAAATATATAGGATTTTGCTCCACTCAGATTACAGTTTTAAGGTCCGTGCACTCTGTCTTCCAAAATTGTCGTTGATTAAAGTCAGGGATCCTAGGCCAATGGGGTTTTACCCATTTCGTTGACTCAAAGGAGCTCATATTTTGTTCTATGGCTAGTTGTCCAATAGCCCAGAGTTCTGTCCAGTTAATAAAGTTCAAGGCTAGGGTTGCTGTAAAACGAAAATCGTTACTTCTTCAATAATACTATCTACATTTCAATATAGCTTAGTATAAGCTTGTGGTTACACCTTTGTTAGTTCAAGTCCTCAAGCTGCAAAAGTCCATCATCTCTTCTCAATTGTGCTGAACTCATAAAACCTCTAATTGCAACTATGTGAAGAACCTACATTTTGATGTCTGAGTTCACGTTAGTCCAACTTTTAAAATTATTATCTATAACCGTTCAGCACATTCTTTGCTGAAATCAATAAAATATCCTTTTAACTCGTAAGATGATATGTCAGACAACTTTTTTCTATATTGGTACACAGCATGTATGTAGTTTTTTTTTTCAGTTCAATCTGGGCCATGTGCACTTCACTTTCTTGAAAGCTCCAATGGCTGCATGTATTCAATACTTTACTTTGTTGTCATTTGTTTACGATATATGGTCCAACTTTTAAACAAATATATTATTTTTTTGCAGTTTGGTAGAACCCCAGTCGAAATTGCTGCCTTTCAAGGCAGAAGAGAAGATGTAGAAGTACTATTTCCCTTTATTTCCCATATTCCCACAATACCGGATTGGAGTGTTGATGGAATTATATCTCATGTGAAATCTCATGGTTTTAACCGAATTGTATGTGCACTTATTTATCCCCATTAGAACTTAGTGTTGCATCGTGATGGTTCTTAGATCATAGTGGCTAAAACTTAGTAACAAGGGCTTGAGTGTAGAAGGTGATCGCTTGAGTAGAAGCCTGGGGACTATAGGACAGAGAAACTTTAGGCTGAGAAGAAACCAAGCCAAGCAGCTGTGTCATTTATATAATCCCAGCTCCTATTTGAGCCAATGAATGGAGGAGATGTAAATAATAGACGAGATGCTTCTAATAACTAAAGAAGTAATGAACTAAAGATAAGGTAGTGTATTTACAGGACAGGATCAATTTCAGTTACTTTTGAGAGCAGGGACCAACATGCGCACCATGGCATTCCAGCTGGCTACATTGTGCACATATGTTGCTGTTTTGCAATGATGTTGCTTTAGTCCCATGCTGCGCGGTGCCCAGTTGCATGCATGTAATTGCTTTTAGGTGTTAGTTATTAAACATTCTGCATTAGCCAATACTATCTAGTGACCTTCAATATTACAAGGAACTCAGATTTAAAGATGTGATTTTGTTTTATTGTTACTTCGATCCTGAACAAGAAATGATTTTGTTGGGGGAACGAGTATAAATGACCCAAGAAGTGATCCCATGTTACTTTTTGCTATCCTCATGAAAATGTTAGTACATTATATTTATTTGGTTTCATAAAAATGTTACTCCATAGTTAGAGTAAATTGTGAGTGTGTAGTTTCCAAACCCCTCAATAAGATTACTTGCAAAAGGGTGGAAGCTAAAATAATATACTCCCTCCGTCCCAGAATAATTGTCATTCTGGCATTCTACCAGATTTATTGAACATTCTCTAACCTAGACAACCTGTCTGTCCAGGTTCACTGAACATTCTATGAATCTGGACACTCCAGAACACTCCCAGAATGACAATTAAATCGGGACGGAGGGAGTAATTCACTGTGGATCAAAGTTCACATTTATATAGTTTTTGAAAGAATATGTATAACACTGATAGTAACATTTGTCCACTAAGATTCTGAAGATTGCTTCATAATAAAGTTATGATCATGAGTTATTTTAACAGAGAAACATGTTGTGTTCAGGATAAAAGGAACTGCGACTTGAAAAGGGCTAAACTGAAATCACAAGCTAAGGTGGCTTTCATGAACAAAGATTATTTGTCGGCACTAACGTTATATACCAGTGTAAGTTAAAAGACCTACGCATGGTACTTTACACTTCACACATATATGAATGCTGATGATCTAAGTAACTTAAGATGAATGGAAATTAAAATTAAAATTAGAAATACATTTTAAATTCATATGAAATGTTTTATTTTCAAGCTCTACGCGAGATTTTTTTGTTGCCCCATAGCCAACTGGTTATCTATGCGACTTTTAACCCTAGCCTCAACTAAAAATTCAATCATTCTGCTCTAGGCATTGGGAACTGGCTCCAGTTCTGACAATGACGATGTTGCGGACTTGCTTGCAAATAGAAGTCTCTGCTGGTTGCACTTGGAGGATGGAGAAAATGCTCTGACCGATGCTAATGGATCCAGGGCTTTGAGACCTTGTTGGCCAAAAGCCTGCTACCGACAAGGCTCAGCTTTGATGCTACTGAAGGTAAAGAAAGTGCATTCCGACACATATTCCTCCTCATGACTGGAGTTAGTCACTGTTTAGTGCTTGCATGAAGGACTATGGCCGAGCATGTCAGTTATTTGCTGAGGGCTTGAAGATTGACCCTACAGATGTAGAGATACAGAATGCATTAAGGTAACACAGCCCAGCTCGTCGTTTCATAAATCTTCACCAGCCCTTGCTTATTGGTCGATGTGTGCTCTTAATTTCCCTTTTTGTGTGTGAAAAGTTTCTTTTTATGTGTATGTAGGCTAGCAG
This sequence comes from Eragrostis tef, assembly GCA_000970635.1. Lineage (NCBI taxonomy): Eukaryota > Viridiplantae > Streptophyta > Magnoliopsida > Poales > Poaceae > Eragrostis > Eragrostis tef. The sequence continues at coordinate 192,867 of LAPY01000373.1, read as the reverse complement.
CACAGTTTTCCTTTCACATAATGCAACAATGAAAACTGGGAAGTGGTTATATTTATGGGTCATTGTTTGGTTCCAATAAACTGAATTTGCCCCTTGTTTCTCACAGTTATCAGATGGAGGTTTATATTTGTTTGTAGCAAAAGAACATGGACCTCTATATTGGTTTTGAGTGTTACGACCCTACGGACAGTGATCATAACTCATAAGAGACGTACAATGATCCTGGATACCTTTAGTAGGCTGCTGTCCATCTTGTTTAGTGGGCCGATGGGCCCACGGCATGTTTAAGTAGCGGGTGACATGGAGATAGGAGAGGGGTTCTTCTTTGCTTAACTCAAAAGTAAAATGTGCCTTAAGTCAGAGTGGGCCCTAGTAGTTCCTTCTATGATATAATCAAACTTAAGCTTCCATATTTTAGGTGAAATCGCATCTCTAGAGATAAATTAACTACTCAAATTTTGTGGGAAATCTTGATCGAAGGAGTTCAATTACCGCCATTGTAAGCTTTTCTCTACTTTGAACCTTTGCCTCCCCCCTCTCCCTTCAAGTGATAACATCCGAAAGTCTAATTAAACATTCATCAGCTTTTGAGTTTGGTAACATGATTGGGTATGTTGACATTTGTTTTCTCTATGGGGGCTTATTCATGAAATTAATGGATATCAAAAGTTATCCCTATGTAGATTTGTGATCAATCTCGTCCGATTAATGAAACATGAAAGCATTATTTCTTTCGATAAATTCTTATCATCATTTTGTTGGTGAAGAAATTCTTATCATCATTTGTCCTTGTGCTTTCAGGAAAGCTTTAGATTTGAGTAAGAAGGCATGTCATTCTGAACAGGAACAGTGAGATTGGCGTCTTCACCAGACGTTTGCTGTATTTTGTTGTTGGACTTCTGGTTTATTTTGTCCAAAATTCGCCCCTGGTCTCATCGTGATATAATTCATCTAACAGTAACACAACCCTAACATCTGATGCAACAAAGGTGACACTAGCAGGCTTTTGTATAGTCAGCAGCAACGGATTCACCACCAAAAGATTCAGGTGGTTGGACATGTGCATATCAAGTTCTAGTGCAGTTAACATGTAGATATTTTGTGAGAGGCGGCATCCTATCGCTCCCTGTGGACTTCTTTTTTTCCTCTCAGCGTTACTTTTGCATACAAAACTACTAAATGCAATTCTCTTTGCAGGATGACCCACTAATTAATCGGAATTATTGGGTTCTTGCACATAGTGAAATTACCTGGAGATGGACCACTGATCCAAACTCTGTTCGATTACTGATTTCTTGCACCACTTGGATCTCTCTATCTCTCCCTTTCTTTTGTTTTATCTGCGGACTCATGCCTCAATAAGTCACAATTTCGATCACGAGCCCATGGCCACCATGAGGCAGCGTGTAGCTATACGGGGTCGGGTATGAATTTCTCCCGTGGTTAATTTACTAGTTGCCATCCCTACTCCGTAGTTTGTGATGGATGGCACCTTGCGGTCTTCTAGATGGACGAGGGTTTTCGGCAACAATTTAGAGCAACTCCAGCAGTTGTCTAATAATTTGCCTCTCTATATCCTTTATTGGGAGCCTTTCAATAGCATTTTCAAGATATTAGAAGGTGCAGCTGTGGTAGTATCCCAATATCTCCTCCTCCTTCCTTCTCTTCTCCCTTGTTGGAAACATTTCATTGAGCAACACCAGTGGAGAGCATTCAGACCATGGTGAGCTTCACTATGACGGCGGAGGTTGGGCGTCGCCGCGGCGTCAACCTCGGTCACGGGCGGGATCACGCACGTGTGGAAGGGCGTCGTCATCGGAGAAGCACCGATGTCGCGCCGGTGTCACGTCATCGTCCATGGGCAGGGAGGAGTCGAGCGCCAGCGGCGTCGCGTTGGCGTCACGAGCCTCGGCGATGAGCCAGGCCACAACACAGAGCTCGAAGGCGGTATACGACGCGGAGAGCTGGGCCATGACGCAGGCGAGGCCCCCGTAGGTGAGCACGAGCGCGAGCCATTGACACGCTCGTCGTCGCGACACCCTCGCCACGGGCTACATGATG
>LAPY01000373.1:173435-190217 GCA_000970635.1 Eragrostis tef | reverse complement strand
GAAGGCCAATGGCGGCGCCGAGCCGTCGTTCGCTGCCGATGTGGAGAAGCAGATCAGCCAGAGCATGAACGGGTCAGGCGAGCACGACGGCCACACGCAAGGGACCAAGGCGCTCGTCGTCGCCATCAAGTTGGGCCATGGCACAGGAGCGTCGCGTCGTCGTTGGCGAGGTGCCCTGCGGCCGCCTTGGCGAGCACGAGCACCGCGACTAGGCCTGATTTGGCCTCGATTTAGGCGACGACGATGCAAAATCGGGGTCAATAGGATCGGGTGGACCTCGTCGTGTCTGGATGGGTGGGGCGATGCTATTTGCGGCGGGGCGGAGGTCTCCGGCAGTGGCAGCGCAGCGGCGGGCGAGCGGGAAGACGAGCCGGGCGGAGGAAAAGTAGGATGCTTTTTAGAGGCTGCTGGAGGAGCAAGGTTTTCCTCCCCAACCTCTCAATATGACAAGTTTTTTGATATTGAGAAGAAGATTGGGAGACTGCTGGAGTTGCACTGTATGAGGACTCTCACAGTGCTTCTATTCTAGATTTTACGAGAAGCTAGCCTTCAAAAAAAAAAAGAAGAAAGATTCTGCTTCTCCTCTTAAGAAGCACTCTCAAGAAGCATTCTCACGAGAGTCTTGGATCTGGAGCTGTGGTCAGATGGAGCGTCTTTTGTTCTCTCAAATTCATATATAATCAACACTTTGGACCACATATTTCAGGAGAGATAAGGATACACGCAGGATGCGATGTATGCTATACGAAGTTATTACGAGAAGCTAGCCTTCAAAAAAAAAAAGAAGAAAGATTCTGCTTCTCCTCTTAAGAAGCACTCTCAAGAAGCATTCTCACGAGAGTCTTGGATCTGGAGCTGTGGTCAGATGGAGCGTCTTTTGTTCTCTCAAATTCATATATAATCAACACTTTGGACCACATATTTCAGGAGAGATAAGGATACACGCAGGATGCGAATCTGCAAAGTATCCAGAAAAAAGAAGAAAAGTAAAATTGGACACATCAGCGAAGATGTTCTGGACCAAATTTGAGATGGCCCAGGTAAGGTTTACGTATGTGTATTTATAGGGATGAGTGTGCATGCGTTATAAGTGTTTGAGTTGTGCTGGGTAATAAAAAAAAAATGGGCCATGCGGTTGCTTTGGTCCATCTGGACCATTAAATCAGGAAATAACCTCACTGCTAGCGCGTGCCTGTTGTCTAGTAGACGCAACTGCCGGTCCTCACTCACTAAGCGAAGGAAACAACCTCACGACACCAATTGGCATGACGGCGATCCTCGATGACGACAACGACGCCATGCTCGCCTGATTATAGAGCCCGGCTTGAGAATTGGTACTCGTCGTCTCGTCGGCGCTATCCGCCCCCGCCAAGCCAGGCCCGGTCTGACCGTTTCCCTCTGAATGTGAGGCTTGTGTGTTATTTGAGACTCAGGGAAAACATGGAGGGAGTAATTTGGACTTCTTCCAGCAGATTAGATTCAGGTCCAGATGTTTTATGACCAGAGTAACACATAAAGATATCTGTTCAATGTTTTATGATCTCAACGTTCAGAACTATGACAGTATAACAAGTAATATAACAATGATAACATAGAATCAGATACTAGTAATATAACAGTGACAGCACAGGATAACACATAACAAGAAATATAACAATCAGATACTAGTCCAACTTTCAGAACGATGACAGCATAGAATTTCTGGTGCAAGTTTTTGTGATCTCTCCAGCTCTTTAGGCAGCTGATTCCGTAGTTCCCGTAGCTTCAGGGTCCATGTCATCATCTATATGATATTTCAGTGCTGCGCCCAAGAATGGATTCATTATGGTTCTCTTCTTTTTCTTCTTTGGCTTGTCCTTCTTCATAAGCTACAGCAATGGATTCAAGATAATAAGATTTATTATTCACAAAAGAAAAGACTTAATGACGTCGTGATATTAATTGTTCCTTGAGAATCATTACGCCAGGAAATAAGAAAGATTAGCAGAATAGTTGGCAAACTCTGACCTTATTGAATTTTGCTTTTATCTGGCTGCTGGTTGCCCCTTTCTTTTGTAACATGTGCTCCCGTGGAATTTGACTCTTGAAGGTTTCCATCCTGGTCATCTGTTGGATATATATCCATAAATGGTTATATGAAAATAGTATAGGAATGGCACCAACATTTTGTTTTGTGTCCAATCGATGATGGTAATAAGATTTCCGATAAAATAGTTTCTACCATATTCATTTGTAACTAGTGTGGATGGCTCTCATTTCGGGCAGAAGATATAGAGATCCAATAAAAGTGTCCATAAAAATCAGAAACCTTTTGATGGAAATAAATATGAAATGTTAACATTCATTGTACCATTGAGTTGGATTCTTCAGATTCTCTGCTTATAGTCATACGAGCAGTGTTGGCTGTATCTTTCCTTTTAGACAAAGGTACAATCTTCATGCCCTTGTCTGCTTGAGCCATACCAAGGTTGTAAGGCAAGTTGGTCGACGAAACTTGTATTTCGTGTGTGTTTGGGGGTGTTCTTGACCTGTTGTTTTGCAAGAACACTGGGAATCATCTGGTCTATTTATAGGTGCTAGTCTTTAACACTTAGCTTGAAACCCAAATTTCAGAAATCAGTACATAATAAATAAGTTATGAAGCTTGCTTGATCTTTAGGTCGCAATAATATATGAATATCTGCCAGTAAGTTCATTGCTGTTACGAAGTAAATTGCTGAAACATTTTATGAGTCTCTTGAGGCAGTTGATAATTGCTAATAAGGTGGTATTCATAGATTTTTTGAGCAGTTCTATATTAACATAATGCTTTTTGGGCAGCACTATATATATTGCTCTATTAGCATTCTGCTAGCTTTCATTTGCTTCGTAAAAGAACCAAAAACAGCATATTATTTTCTTATGATCTGGCGGTTACTGCTTCAAATAATTCATGATTTGTTAGCCTGAAATTATTCAATTAACTGCTTCTTTATCTTTCAAAAGAGATCTTACTTCCTAGAAACTTAAATTGTTGAATAGAAAGGAAGAAATAACATAGAGTAATTTTTAAAAATTAGTTTGAAAAGGCGTATGATAAACTTATAATGATCCTGACTTAAAAAAAGAAAAATATGAAACTTTTATTATTTTCATTTGCGCAATCATGAGAGTTAAAAATTAGCGTATCAAAGTAAATGATCACAGAGGGTCCAATGTCCAAACTAAAGAAGGTTTAAGTTAAGGAGCAACCTTTTCTTTTTAGGGAAAATTGTTTATCAGCCACACTTTTGAAGTCCCAATTCTGAAACAACCATCGATTTTCAGATTTTACAATTTCACCACAAATTTTCAAAAAATTGTGATGATCTTGCAAAGTATTTACAAATTCACCAGATTTTCAAAAAACCTAGAAACATCGGTTTTGTGGGTGGCGTTTGTTGTCCTGGGGTTCGTATTCCCCTTTTCTACTTAATAATTTGAAGCGTCTGTCTCATGCGTTATCGAGAAAAAAACTAATCTTGCAAAATTTGAAAATGATGAATGTTTCACAAAGGGGTCCTTAAGGTCAAAATGCTACTGTCCCGTTTGCACAATGTTCTTGCAATCCTTATTAATGATGAAAATTAGACAATAGTATGCGAATCATGACTTTGGAAAAAACAAAAGATATGAGACTTTTTATATGTGCTTTTTTTTCCACGACAGGGCACAGCCCGGAATTTCATTACCATTGGCAATGAAATTGCATCAAGTACTTAACCAGGTCAGAATTAACAACAGAAAGTAAATGTAGGAAAAGTAAAAAAAAAACAACTTGCGCGGTAGTTCAAGCTAGGGAAAGTAATGGCTAAGGCCCTGTTCGTTTTCTCCTAAACTAAAGTTTAGTCCGAAGAATCTTGCTATTTAAGAACATTAAATAAAGTCTAATGACAAAACCTTTTTATCAGATGAATCCTAATTTCAAGATGAATCTAATGAGCCTAATTAATCTATGTTTTGCTACAGTGATGCTAGAATAACCACCGTCTAATCGAGGCTTAATCACAGCTTAATTACTCTCATTAGATTCGTCTCGTAAATTAGCTCAGGTTCTATAATTAGTTTTATAAATATATTTTATTTAATACCCTTAAATACAAAGATTCTCCGCCCTAAACTTTAGTCCTAAACAAAACGAACTAGAGCTATTACAACTACCGCGCAAGTAGAGCTATTACAACTAGAGCTATTACATGACCCAGATGGCATTCCGTGGTTTTCACCACGGCCAGATCACCCTGCTTGGACTCCTTGGTCGCTTACATCAGATGGTGATCGCCCTCTCTTGGTCAGTGCCTCCGCTCTGTGTCGTTGTGTGATGTGCTACCATCGTCTGCTTTATCCTCCTACTTCTGCAGCCCTGCCCAATATTTGAGGAAAACACAAATATAACAGACGATCTCGGTTGGAGACCTAACATATTTTTAATAAAAGCATACTCTAGTGCGCAGTTTCCAGATGGCCCAGAAAATTGCAGTCAATCCGACAACATAAACTGTTTTTTGATATGTGCTTTTGAGCAATTATAAGAGTTAAACATTACCTTCTCTGTAAGAGAAAACTCTTCTATCTTGGTCAAACTGTGGATTGTGAATAGCATTATGAAAACTATTTGGTTACAATTCATGAAACCAATTGGGTATATAAATTGACTGGAAAAATGATCGATGAAAGAACATAAAGAAGTTAAGCAATCTGAAAGGAAAGAAAAATGCCCATATGCGGTATAATGGTTCCCATTAATTCAGTAGTAAATCCAAACCATATTTATTTATTTTTATTTCGAGGTACTACCGAGAGGTATCCTTCTACAAATTGATTACTACATACCATGTATTAATTTACCTAAAAAACTTTCTAAAATGTCATATGCCATCATTGTCTCAATGACAAGTTGGAGTGGCTGTGTCAATGACATGTGGGATAGGATGGCATACAAGGGTTTTAGTTTAAGGCAATGGCATCCAAGGTATTTTCCCTAAGAAAAAAAATTCTTTAACTAAATGGAATAATATTTGTCAACCAAAGCACCAAGCAGGAGGCCTAAGTGTCCACAATATTGATGTCTTGTATGTAATAAGACTAAGTTATTCATTTTGTTTCGGGATGATGACGGAACTTGAACTCTCACCCGTTCCTTGCGTGTGTATTTCCTTCTGCCGCTAATCGAAATGCGTTTCCAGGCACATTTTGAATAAACATGGAGTCCTACTTTTTACCTTTTATACGTGTCATTTGTAGACCCACCAGTAGAAAAATTAAGACAAGTTGAAAGAAAGCCAATGCAACACTAGAACTGTAAATTGCTCTTCATATAATGATTTCTCCTTATTATGGCCGTGACTTTTTCTTCTTTCCATGATAACTATATGAATTTCTGCAGACACTTATTTTTATGATAAAAAATACACATTTTATTTCTGGAAAGCATTGCCCACAGTATTATTATCACAATACAAATTCCTGTGTCTGAGAATTCATGACTTAATCACAGCTTAATTACTCTCATTAGATTCGTCTCGTAAATTAGCTCAGGTTCTATAATTAGTTTTATAAATATATTTTATTTAATACCCTTAAATACAAAGATTCTCCGCCCTAAACTTTAGTCCTAAACAAAACGAACTAGAGCTATTACAACTACCGCGCAAGTAGAGCTATTACAACTAGAGCTATTACATGACCCAGATGGCATTCCGTGGTTTTCACCACGGCCAGATCACCCTGCTTGGACTCCTTGGTCGCTTACATCAGATGGTGATCGCCCTCTCTTGGTCAGTGCCTCCGCTCTGTGTCGTTGTGTGATGTGCTACCATCGTCTGCTTTATCCTCCTACTTCTGCAGCCCTGCCCAATATTTGAGGAAAACACAAATATAACAGACGATCTCGGTTGGAGACCTAACATATTTTTAATAAAAGCATACTCTAGTGCGCAGTTTCCAGATGGCCCAGAAAATTGCAGTCAATCCGACAACATAAACTGTTTTTTGATATGTGCTTTTGAGCAATTATAAGAGTTAAACATTACCTTCTCTGTAAGAGAAAACTCTTCTATCTTGGTCAAACTGTGGATTGTGAATAGCATTATGAAAACTATTTGGTTACAATTCATGAAACCAATTGGGTATATAAATTGACTGGAAAAATGATCGATGAAAGAACATAAAGAAGTTAAGCAATCTGAAAGGAAAGAAAAATGCCCATATGCGGTATAATGGTTCCCATTAATTCAGTAGTAAATCCAAACCATATTTATTTATTTTTATTTCGAGGTACTACCGAGAGGTATCCTTCTACAAATTGATTACTACATACCATGTATTAATTTACCTAAAAAACTTTCTAAAATGTCATATGCCATCATTGTCTCAATGACAAGTTGGAGTGGCTGTGTCAATGACATGTGGGATAGGATGGCATACAAGGGTTTTAGTTTAAGGCAATGGCATCCAAGGTATTTTCCCTAAGAAAAAAAATTCTTTAACTAAATGGAATAATATTTGTCAACCAAAGCACCAAGCAGGAGGCCTAAGTGTCCACAATATTGATGTCTTGTATGTAATAAGACTAAGTTATTCATTTTGTTTCGGGATGATGACGGAACTTGAACTCTCACCCGTTCCTTGCGTGTGTATTTCCTTCTGCCGCTAATCGAAATGCGTTTCCAGGCACATTTTGAATAAACATGGAGTCCTACTTTTTACCTTTTATACGTGTCATTTGTAGACCCACCAGTAGAAAAATTAAGACAAGTTGAAAGAAAGCCAATGCAACACTAGAACTGTAAATTGCTCTTCATATAATGATTTCTCCTTATTATGGCCGTGACTTTTTCTTCTTTCCATGATAACTATATGAATTTCTGCAGACACTTATTTTTATGATAAAAAATACACATTTTATTTCTGGAAAGCATTGCCCACAGTATTATTATCACAATACAAATTCCTGTGTCTGAGAATTCATGACTCACAAATATCACTGGAGCCATTACAAACATAGTTCTGTTGATCAAGTTCACAGCAACATCAGAAATAATCCGCAAGGTTTCAGCATGCAGCATACTCTAGTGCGCAGTTTCCAGATGGCCCAGAAAATTGCAGTCAATCCGACAACATAAACTGTTTTTTGATATGTGCTTTTGAGCAATTATAAGAGTTAAACATTACCTTCTCTGTAAGAGAAAACTCTTCTATCTTGGTCAAACTGTGGATTGTGAATAGCATTATGAAAACTATTTGGTTACAATTCATGAAACCAATTGGGTATATAAATTGACTGGAAAAATGATCGATGAAAGAACATAAAGAAGTTAAGCAATCTGAAAGGAAAGAAAAATGCCCATATGCGGTATAATGGTTCCCATTAATTCAGTAGTAAATCCAAACCATATTTATTTATTTTTATTTCGAGGTACTACCGAGAGGTATCCTTCTACAAATTGATTACTACATACCATGTATTAATTTACCTAAAAAACTTTCTAAAATGTCATATGCCATCATTGTCTCAATGACAAGTTGGAGTGGCTGTGTCAATGACATGTGGGATAGGATGGCATACAAGGGTTTTAGTTTAAGGCAATGGCATCCAAGGTATTTTCCCTAAGAAAAAAAATTCTTTAACTAAATGGAATAATATTTGTCAACCAAAGCACCAAGCAGGAGGCCTAAGTGTCCACAATATTGATGTCTTGTATGTAATAAGACTAAGTTATTCATTTTGTTTCGGGATGATGACGGAACTTGAACTCTCACCCGTTCCTTGCGTGTGTATTTCCTTCTGCCGCTAATCGAAATGCGTTTCCAGGCACATTTTGAATAAACATGGAGTCCTACTTTTTACCTTTTATACGTGTCATTTGTAGACCCACCAGTAGAAAAATTAAGACAAGTTGAAAGAAAGCCAATGCAACACTAGAACTGTAAATTGCTCTTCATATAATGATTTCTCCTTATTATGGCCGTGACTTTTTCTTCTTTCCATGATAACTATATGAATTTCTGCAGACACTTATTTTTATGATAAAAAATACACATTTTATTTCTGGAAAGCATTGCCCACAGTATTATTATCACAATACAAATTCCTGTGTCTGAGAATTCATGACTCACAAATATCACTGGAGCCATTACAAACATAGTTCTGTTGATCAAGTTCACAGCAACATCAGAAATAATCCGCAAGGTTTCAGCATGCATATGGCATATCCGTGGAAAGATATTGAAGTCTAGTTTCATATGCATCAAACCATGCAACGTTTGGACTTCTGAGCAAAGAGTTATGATCATTTTAGTTGAAGCTGCCATCCAGCCAAGTGCCTGCGCGAGAATTGAAGAGACTTCTCAAATACTTCATTCAAACAAGAGATCAGCTAATGAAGAGTCAAGAAGACCTTTGGTATGGTGTTTAGCATTCATATTGACAACTTTTCACATGCCATTGATAGTATAAATACTCATGTAATCCTCCAATGTAAAAGATACTTTGCTTATGAAAATACAGACACCTTGTGTGTGGTCATCCTCCCATGGAGGAAATCATTGGAAACTTCTAGTAAGACACGAGAGTCTTGCCAATGAGTTCTTTCGATTCCTGAGGGGATTGTAGAAAGCCGAACTTCAATTCACCCCGTTCATGCCTTCACATCTATATGGTGTGATTGCATGGGCTGGCTTTGTCGGTGCGTGGAAGGGAAACTGTCTCGGTGGTTCGTCGCGGATGCAAGATCTCGTGGTGCGTTACCTCTCTGTCAGGTCGTGCAACGATAATTATCAAGTTTTCCATGTGTTCCACCGTGAAGATCGGGCCACAAAAGCTTGCTGCACATAAGTCATACATTTGGGCACATCATGGATAGGGTATATTCAATATCAAACATGTATGTCACAATCAAAAGTGGGTAATTGTTTTTTATTAGATGATGAGAAGATTACATTAATCCTGGCACAAGTTGGCCCAATCTGAGATGCATAGAGGCAAAGTGATACATAAATGTGATTATAAACAAAAGAAAGAAAGACACCACCCTACAACTTTAATTGACCTCTTTGCAAGCTCCATGGACCATGGGATAACCAGCTCTTAATCAAGTGCCAACCCGAAGACGAGTAACATCTGATGATTACGGCAATGACCACCTAAACTATAGTCGCTGGAGAGGAGGTTTTATCGCTGCTGGAAGGAGTAAGTAGGCTGGAGGCGATGGCATGTAGAGATGGTCTGGTGTTTGCCTGGCAGTGCGGGATGGAAAATATTCACTTGGAAACGGACTGCCTACAACTTGTCAAGATGTGGGAAAAACTGGATTCACAGCGATCAGCGATCTCAACTACGCTGATGGGAGATTAATTTGTATTTATTTTTTAATCTTTTTTACTTATGTTAGTAGAATATGCAACAAGGTTGCCCATGTACTGACTAAACAGATCATTAGCACGATTAGAACGGGTATGTGGCATGAAGCCCTGGACTGCGTGCGTGATCTATTGGAGTCCGACTGTAATTCTGTTCTGAGTTAATGACAGGCAGCCTTGATCTCAAAAAAGGAAAATAAAAGAAGAGATAAGTGGACACAAAAGATGATAATAAGGCAACCATTGACCGTCGACGCGAAGCAACACATGGAAGGGCCTCCAAATGACGAGTATGGAACTAGGTTTTCACCAAGAAGACAATGATCCAAGGAGGGTTAGCATCACGACTACGCCTTCAAGAAGGATCATGATGCCATGAGGCTACATAGTTGTCAGAACTGGAAGCTACCTGTTGCCGCTGGAATTTGACAGGTCCTGATAGTACGCGTGGCAGTTGGAGTGGGCCTCAAGGAAAATCTGGAGGAGGGCCCGTTGCAATGGAAAAGGCTGAGAAGGCAGATTCGAGTCGGTTGCGGCATGGATAGTTTAGAAATTGTTTTACTTTCTTTAGATTAAGTTAGTATCAGACTCCTGGTCGTGTACGACCAATTGCCTCGGGTGTATAAATATAAGTCCGGGTGCTTGTAAGCAAACCCTATTCACAATCAATACAATTTTCAGCGCATGACCAACCTGTTTTATCGACGGGTTTTTCTTGTCTCGCATGGGCTGTATCGGCACGATCTCCGCGCACGGCAAGGAACTCATCACCTAAGGTAATTGTCTAGCTTATTTAGTAACCTTCTCATTTCGTACTTTGATCGCATTAGCTCACCGTACAAATGGACCGAATGTGCTAATACTTTGCTAGAACAGTTACGAGTTATCCGGTGTATTAGATTTACCTATAACTGCTTATTAGAACTAGCGGTACCAGCTATCTCGGTTAGGTCCGATCCTATCGTGGCAATTGTTTGAAAGGCATATTTTAGGTTTTTCGAGTATATTTGAGTCATCTTAGATCTATCTTTTGATCAAGTGTTTCACCTAATTACTTTGCTGTAAAACCTTATTGCTGTCTCGGTTAGGTCCGATCCTACGGGTTTTATCGGAGCAGTTCTGTGATGTGGCTTGACCGATAGAGAAATCTAGGGTTCTTTCAGGGTGTTTAGCCGATTGCTTATCTAAACAGATCTCTGTCGAATAATTAATAAATTAAGTTTCTTTAATCTTTTGGCTACTATCTTATTTTCTTATTTATTTAAGCCGATCGATCTGGAGTTCTTACTGTTTAGATCGTTTTTGTTCTATTTTTTACAAACAAGCCGATAGTTGTTAGCCGATAGTCAACAGTCATCGAGTTAGTTTGTAGCCGATTTCTTTTTCTCTTGACTGTTCGCTCGATATCTGATTGTCGGCTACGCATCAGCCTGTTTCACCATGCCGGTGACTCAAGGAATTTAATACCTTTTTCTGTCTTTGTTAGTTTGTAGGAAAACTGACTGACACGTTTTGGGTATTCCACCACGCACAAGTTTTTGATCCTGCACTGGAGTTAAGCAGATCTCCCACGTCACGTGTCAAGATTTTGCATCAACACACCTTTTTGGAACACCCGGTGGGACAGAATCGTTTTCTGAAACATGTCGCATGACGATAGAACCAACATCGGCGCTCACAACATCGTCCCTGTGACAGAAGAACTTCTGAGTGTGCAACAGAAGGAAGAGCAGAAGACAATGGAAGAATACAAGCAGCTTTGTTTGGGCTCGTTCAAGAAGACAAGAACTGGAGTGGTGCAAAGTAGTCCATTCCCAATGCCGGCAATGTTTGATGCTAACCAGAAGCCAGGGGGGGTCTGCGGATCAGGATGTAGCAAAGGAGATCCAGAAGATAGTAAATATTGCTGTGGACAAGGCTTTGTCTGAAAAATTTGGTGCATTAGTGACGTCCATTCAGAGCATGTTCCAGAAAGCTTTGGAGACAGCGAAGGATGCTAAAGGACCATAAGAAGCCCCTAAGAGTACATCGGCGGAGGGATCCACTTCCATTCCATCAGGGAACTTGAGCCAGATGATACACGAGGGATTGCATCAAGCTTTGATGAATCAGTCTCCAGTGCTGATTAATACACTGAGGGATTTGATACTGAAGACTGTTTCTGGAGAGGTGTATTATGAGCCGAGCAGAGGACCACAATATTTCTCTTCTCAAGGGAATCGGCGAGTATCTCTGGGAACACCTACCAAGGGACCTGGCAACTGTTTCAGACACCTGGACCAGTGAATAATGATACACAGGATACTACTGCGGGGGCAGGCGGTAATCAAGTTTGGGAACAACAAGGGCCTCCATAGCTTCACCTCAGAATGCAAGACCAGAAGATTGGGGCAGTAAGATCATTGAAGTCATGAAAGAACAGTTTGGCTTGAAGCCGAAAGGACAGACTTCTGTTTATCGGCGGCCATACCCTGACTGGTACGATAGGATCTCATTGCCTAATCTATAAAGAGTACCAGATTTTACTAAGTTCTCTGGCCAAGATAATACCTCGACTATGGAGCACATCGGCCGTTTCCTTACGCAATGTGGCGAGGCATCGGCTGAAGACATTTGAAAGATCAAGTTGTTTTCTCTGTCGCTGTTAGAACCTGCTTTTACATGGTTCACATCCTTGCCAGCCAATTCTATTTATGAATGGAGTGATTTGGAGAAGAAGTTTCATGGGTACTTTGGAGGGAATGTGACAGAGATGAGACTCACAAATTTAACAGCCATCTAGCAGAAAGCTGGGGAGTCTGTCCTAGACTATATTAAGAGGTTCAGGGATGTGAAAGTAAATGCTTCAGCTTGGTTCTCACTGATCAACAGTTGACCGATCTTGCCTTCCAAAGGCTCATTAGCCCAGTTAGCTCAGAGGATATCGGCTCATGAAAGCCGTTTCCAGAGTGCCTCCAAGAATCGATTTGCTGGATATGCAGATTATGGTTCTGGATCTGAGCCCGAAGAAGGAGGAGATGTGGGGTTAGCTGAGTGGAGCAGGAACAGGAAGCCTGTGACATGTCCTTTTGGCAAGAAGGCTGCATCTGAAGAAAGTTGTGACTTTGATGTCAACAATTGGACAAGATTTTTGATTGGCTGTTACAGGAGAAGCAGATTCAGTTGCCTGCTAACCATGTGTTACCTCCACCTGAGGAGTTGAAGAAAGGGCGCTGGTGTAAGTGGCACAATTCCCCGTCACATCACACCAATGAGTGCAAGGCCTTTAGGTAGAGTGTGCAAGCTGCTATTGAGCAGGGTCGGATCAAGTTAGATGATCAGAAGAAGGCTATGAAGATTGATCAGCATCCGTTCCCTGTGAACATGGTGGGATTTGGAGCATCTTCACGAATAGTCGACAAGTACCAGTGGAAAAGAGATAGGGAAGATAAAGATTGGTATGAGAAGCAGTTTGATCCGCATTGGGAGTGTCCTTTCTTTTAGTACTGTTGGGAGAGGGGGATGAAGCTGCCGCCGATTTAGAGAGTGCTGTTTAGAGAGCCGATGGATCATGAGGGCCCGTCAAGGGGAAGAGTTCCTGTGCATGAAAGGTTGCAGCAATCGTAGAGGCAGTACCGGTTTGATCATCGGCTAGAAAGGCAGTATCGATTTGACCACTGGCCAAAGTCACGCAGAAGGTCAGTGCATCAGAGGCTGGGACCGGTTGAAGAAGATTTTGTGACTAGGAAGCCAGTAAAGGACCTCAGGAGGAGACTGATGGGGACAAGAAGAGGTGGGTTCAGATGCTTCGTTGTCGTGAGATACAGGCCGAGTTTAATGGTCGTGACTGGAAAGACGATCATCGTCCTCGTATGAAGTAAGAGTGGTGGCCTAAGCTGAAGTCACAGGTTGAACAGCCATCAACTTCCATCAACATGGTATGCATGTTACCTGCTGAATTCCCTGCTCTCTGCATAGATGAGTTCAGTGATGAGGAGGGCGGGACTGCACAGTTGATCCTGAATCCTCAGCAAGCGGTGTTTGAGAAGCCTGAAGAGAGCAAACATCGTCACTTGAAAGCTTTGTACATTAGAGGGTCTGCCAATGGGAAGCCGATGAGCAAGATGTTGGTTGATGGTGGAGCAGTGTTGACGGTGTAAAAATTGCATTTTCATCCTCAACTTACCGGTAAATAAAAGGCGAGCACCAATGTTCTATGCATTAAACTAATAAAATTTCATAAGTTTTGGATGTAAGCTTGTTTTGCAAGGTACAAAGGAATATTGGTGCAAAGTGCTTATACTCATAGAGAAATATCAAGTATGCAAAAGCACAAGACCCGGCTCTGACATCTCGGCAACCCTCAAAGCAAGAATCAAGGAATTACATAGGAAATCATTATTCAAACTAGAGATTTGATCCCTCCAGGTCAAAGCCCTCGCCGAAATAGTCAAAATAGACTTTTGAATCAACTAATTCGGAGTCCAGGAGCAGAAGTAGCGCCAATGCAAAAATTGAGCGCCAAGCTGAAAAACAGTTCTGGCCGGCCGGCCTACTCTTGTCTCCGTTGGTCCCTAACTTCCTCCATTGGACTACATATACTTCAAAACATCTAGCCCAAGTGCCCATCAAGGTGGAAGACCAACCGACATTGCAGAGTGGGCTGTTTGGGCTAAACTTGGCCCTTAGTCTACCACAACCGCCCCCACGGGGTCACCGACCTCCAAATCGACACCAGGAACGCATCTGGACTGTCCACGCGGAAGGCGCTGGCCAACAGCCCCAATGGAGGGCGGGACGGCCTAGTAGGGGGCCGGCCCGCCTGCCTTGGGGGCCCCGCCAAGTCATCTTTGGCTATTTAATTCCCTCTGCTGTGTGGAGGCTATAAATACCCCCTGTGGCCTCCAGTTCAACTCCACTTGTGTAGTTGAGAATAGGATTAGTGAGTCATCTTTGGAAGTTGGGTAAAGCTCTCTTGAATCTTTACTCTTTCTTTAGTAAGAATTATTATTATGAATATCTCTCCCTGTTTATTTAATTCGGAATTACCTTTGGTCGACATTATTACTTTGAGTGATTACTTTAGTAAAGTTTCTGTATTATTTCCATGACTGTGTGTAATGGATACAAGTATGTTGATTTCTCGTGGAAGCCTACACAATTTACTTAGATTATTATACATGGTTGGTTTATCCTATTAGCTAAGGGTAGGCTATCTGAGGTGATTGTTTGTATGGTTCAAAGAATCACTGCACCCGGCTTTACGGAGGATGGTAGCCACACCTGTGACAGACGTGTTCAGGCCTTTGTAATCCGCCACATTCAAAGTCGGCATAGTAGGGTCTTAATTATAGCACGTATAGTTCTTAGTAGTCGAACCTAATTCTCGGGTTGTTTGCTAAGGAAGTAGGTGTGCCTTGATATACAGGAATGGAACTGTTGTATGATCTTAAGTATATAAGTGTAGACTATTAGGGTGCTGAACAATATTTATTACGAATATATTTTAGAAATCCTATACTTCACTCGCTGCTCTCCCAAACTAAATGCTAACTCCTTTGTTACCTGCATCGATGGATGTCATTCCTGAGTACCACACATACTCCACATTTTGTATCCTTGTTTTGGTAGATTGCAATGTTATAAATAAGAGATATTTTCTTTGTTAATTCATGATATCATTAGCCTGCTTTCCTGTGGAAAAATATAAATATGATACCCTTAGAATACTCCTGGGTGAAATGCTACAACGGTGTTTCATGCGTTTGCAGAATAGAAATATTATATTTTGCATACGTAACGCCAACAAGCATTTCTGGCGCCGTTCGCAGGGAAGGAGTTGATTGACATTGATTATCTGTTATGTTAATTTGCTGCTAGCTTTAGCATTGCACTTGCAAATCATTATCAAATTTGCATTATTTCCTTTTAAAAACATCTGCATATTTGATTCCCTTCCATCCCACCTACTGCATTTAAAAAAAACATCCCGTGCGCCCAATCATAGGCCACGGGCTTGAAAAAAAAATATCCCGAGTGCCCAATCGTAGGCCACGGGCTTGAAAAAAAAAGTAGAAACCGAGCGACCAATCATAGACCAGGGATGCTGCAAGAAAGGATCCGCCAGGTAAGCAAGACGTTTAGCGAAGAAATCTAAAAGCTTAGATTTGCATTTGATTGCAAAGACTAAGCTTGTAGAGGAACCGCCAGGTAAGCATATGCATTTATTTCATTCCTTCCTAGTCATATAACCTTTCCTTTAGAAAAAAATATATAATAAAAAAAGATTAAAAATAATAATAATAAAAATGTTGCCTGTTTGTTCATTTGCGTCATTAATGCAAAATACATTCTTTGATGGAAAATATGCTGCAAGTTTGATCATACCCTTGCTCTTGAGTTACTCGTTTGCCTGGGTAATGATTGAAATGTTAGTCAAAAATTAAAATGCCTACATCTTTTTCTGTTGGTTGGGTGAGCCACTTCTGTGTCTATGTTCTTCTTTTAGATTATGCCCGGTGGTAATTAAAACAACAGAAAAGCACACATCTCTAAATATTGTGATGATAAAGGAGAAATTGTACGCTCTCCTTACATAATTGATCGAATTAGACGTGGTGTCTAGGTTGATTAATGGAACAATAGAGATGTATATCCGATGTAGCGAATAGGTTTGTACTAACCATTGCAGGAATCATGCTGAGAGCAAACCAAGTATAACAGGCAACATGAAAGGCACACAGTTCAAGAAGAAGAAACCAACAAGGCAGAGCCTGTACCTTCTAATGAAAGGTTTTTTTGCTTAGACTTGCACATTGTTGCAAGATCTAATCTTGGGAAGGGACCGCAAGGTAAGTTCTTCTATACATGATATGTCGTTCTTGAATTGTGTCGTTTCTCATAAAAAAACCAAAAAATATTATGTCTTCGGCAAAGCTCAAAAGGGGCTAGCGACTTCTATCACCCTCATTCTTTTTGCAGATACAAAAGGAAAATAGGAAGCGGTCTATTCAAGCTTAAGCCTTGCAAAGGCTCAAGCTTGGGGAAGACCGACAGGTAAGGAGGAGTCCAACACAAGCTTAAGTCTCGCAAAGACTCAAGCTTGGGGAGGACCCTCAGGTAAGTATTCTTATCGATTAATAACATACTCCCTGTTTCGAATAAAATGCTAGAATATTAGTGAATGCTGCACTTAAAGGAAATGATGATTAGTTACATGCTAGCTCCCATTGTGTCGCATTGTGCAACCTCTACTCCTGACATGTGTGTTATTTATACTTGAGCCTTGTGACATCACTCGTGTTGCTATATTTTCGTGGGTTGCATACATCACACCAAATTAAAGCATTGTGGATTATGATATGGCATGATTAGGACTTGATGCAATTTCTTAGCATGGTGAAAGTCCAGAGATGTTTTCATCTT